>JARUHE010320925.1:0-19822 GCA_031471125.1 Archaeomysis grebnitzkii | reverse complement strand
TTTCAAACACATGTTAACAAAATATCTACCAAATCTAACTACGCGCTTATAAGAATAAACAGGATAAAACACCTACTGGATAAACAATCTAGATTAATAGCTGTCGTTAGTATTGTTCTATCCCATCCAAAGTATTGTTCAGCAATATGGGATACATGTTTAAAAAAAGTACAATATACAATCCAAAAATGTCAAAATTTTGCAGTTAAGGTAATAAGTGACGGTACTTACCATAGAACAGATCACGTCAACCCATTAATTAAAGAACTGAACATGTTACACATAAAAAACACCAACAAGTTGCAACTATGTGCTCATACATTTAAAACCCTAAATAAGTTAACACCAGAATGGTATATGGAATTAAAAGAAAACCAACAATTAATAAATAGAACAACTAACCAGTCACCACCTGCATGTACCACACAAAAGAACAACAACAACTGGAAAGAAAATGCTCAATGTGAGATGAGCAGAAGCATGGAATGTTAAATATGGACATAACAAAGCCAGTCTCTCAATTCTTTTAAATATAAAATGTGAAAATTGTTATTGATGCATCAAAACACATAAAATGTAAAATATAAACACTATAATCTATTATTTTTGTAAGACATTGGAAATATAAGTAAATGTAATTTTGTCAGAAATAAATGATCATTAATTTTTTTTATTATCACTTTCTTTGAGCTGCAAGTCCAGTGCAGGCACTTGGTATGTGTTCCATAGTAAGACTTAATCAGCAGTGAAGGCTTCTGGTGGACGTCCTCGGGACATTCCACAATTGAATTGAGTTACTATGACGTATACGTAGTTTAGCAAATCTGGTTTGGAATTTCGATTTCATGTTTTTGCTACCCAGGGTCTGACACTGGTTTAATGTACCGATTCCATAGTTATTGCCATTTCTTATTAATATGTTTCTTAATGAGTGGATAGAACTTTTGATGTGGTATTTTATTTTCCAGACTATAGCGGTCATTTCTAGCCTCATTTACAATTTTGTCTGCAGTATCATTACCCTATGTTTACATGACTGGGTACCTTGCATAGGGTTCATTCTTTTCCTCTTTCTAGGAGTTTTATTAAATCTAAACAAAAATCTATCATTATTTGAAATGTACAAACACTAAATTGGGTAAAAAATAAACATGTAAATAAATATTTTTAATAAACATAAAACTATTGACAGAAAATAAACTTTTTAACACTTCATATATATCAAATTTATATATTTATTAGCCTAAAGTTATGATTAGCTTGCACATTAATGTGAATTTAATATGAAATCTCAATATTTTACAGTTTTAAAACTGCCCATGTATATAATAAAAAATTAATGTTTAAAATTTGTTTAACAACCCACAATTTATGTTTTAGCCTGAGGGAACATTTCAACTTTGTTTTGAAAGAAACAATATTAAATAAAACTACCAAGTATTTTTAAACCTGGAGTATGCTGAAAAATACTTTTATTATTTGGCATATTTAAACAGTGTTGCTTCTTGCACAATATTATTTTATAAAACAAGAAAAATAAATAGCACATGAAACAATTTTTTATTAGGTGGCATTTTCACACAACACTAAAGCTATTGCGGTGATCAATGTTACATGTTTATTACTACTTGCACAATTTTATGTTAGCAAGCAAAATAAATAACATATGAAACAATTTTTTTATTAGGTGGCATTTTCACACAACACCATAGCTATTATGGCTATAAATTTATGAAATTTTATGTTTTATGAAAACAAGCAAAATAAAAGCATGAAACAATTTGTTATGTGGCGTTTTCACCCAACACTAAAGCTATTGTGGCCATCAGTGTTGCAGGTTTATTACTTCTTGTACAATTTTATGTTTTATGTAAGCAAGCAAAATATATAGCAAATGAAACAGTTAAAAAATTTATGAAATTTTATGTTTTATGAAAACAAGCCAAATGCATAACAAACAAAGGAATATGAACTACAGGCTTTAGTACAATACATTTGAATATGTTTTAAAGATAAATGTGGAATAACACATTTATTTAAAATTTTGCAAGCAACATTTATGTTCTGGTTCCTTACTAACAGAAATCAAATGAACATTGTGATTATGAAACAGATTTTATAACAAATTAGATTTATTTCACATTATATAACAAATTAGATTTATTTCACATTTTATACCCATTTTCAACCAAAGGAAATCCAGACAAGTAGAAACATCGTGGTGGGATGGTCAGAGCATTTTAAGCGCGATACGATCATCACCGGGTTGGATGTAATCTCGATGGATTGCTCCTCAAGAGTTTCTCTTCTGGTTATGAACGTTGCAAATGAGAAAGACATTTTATATGGTGTCACTACCGTCCAAGTTCACGCTAGGTCCAATTCGTTTTATGCTCAAACGTACTTGCTTTTCGCGAAGTGTTATTACTGCTATGCGTAGAGTTTCACTTGGTACGAACGTCTCGCATGAGAAAGGCGTTCTAGTTTGCATTAATCTCCTTGCTTCTTGGTATAAAGGCTTTGGTGGGGTTCGTAATGTTGCAGGTATACGATTAAACAAAATCGGGCTGGGTGCACATTGGGAAGATGTTTCAGCTGGTGTTACTAATGTTGAATCTTGGAATGGTGTTTCAGCTGGTGTTACTAATGTTGAATCTTGGAATGGTGTTTCAGCTGGTGTTACTAACGTTGAATCCTGGGAAGGCGTTTTATTTTGTCTTGCCAAGTTACACAAGTCTTCATCCTAAATAGAAATTTAAAAATTAGATTTAAATGCTTAGCGAGTTACAATCAGGGTTGCCACTCCTTCACGAAAAATCCTTCAAAAAAGTGAAGGAGTGAAGGATGCATAATTTATATTAATATGGGGGACATTTTGTACTGCTGAACCCCAGAACAGCAGGACTATTTATCAATATAACTAGGCATTCCTTTAAAAATATAACTATAATAAATATTAATAAAATAAAATAAAAGTCAGATTTCAACAATTATAACCAAAAAAATTTGTTATCTAAATCGTTTACTTTATAGATCACAGTTCAAAGCACTTAGATTGAATTAATCATATACTAATTATATTTAGTAAGCTATTCAGATCTGTTTCAAACAAAACAATTATCTGTAGCTCTTCCAAGGTTTTATATAAAAAAAAGTTCAAAAATGCGTGTTTGTCAAAAAAAATATTACACAAAATTAGCTAGATAACTAAAATCAACAGCTTGCCCTTTAACTGTTCAAATGAAGAAATGAAACAATGCTCAATACCAATGGATCTTCGAATGCAGATATTGTTCATCCAATTAATGCATGAATCAAACTAAAATATGTAAACAAAACTTTTAATCAAAATATTTTTGTTCTCGAAATGTTACTTTTATAAAAAGGTTTGCTATACAAACTTGACAGATACTGTATTAAAAGCAAATTAAATTCAATATTTTTTGCAAAATATATTGTCCTATCTAACCAAAGAAAACCTAAACATTTTAATAAGCATTGGCTTTAGAAAAAACTAGTACATAACCAAAACAAACGGGTTTATTCAACAAGTTCATATAATAAACAATTATTTTTTAACAAATTCAAGTTTTACAAAAAAAATATTTAAGATAGATTATTCATAATGCATATGTCTTTCATTTATGCTCAATAATTATTGTTGTGAAACCAAAAATATAAAAAAATTACTACTTTTGAAAAAAAACACCCACAAGTCCAAAAACAGCATAAAAATAGAGCTATTTCAATAAATTCAAATTTTACAGAAAATTTTATTGAAGATGGATCATTCATAATGTATATATCTTTCATTTATGTTTAAAAATTATTGCTATAAAACCAAAAACAAAAAATGTTTACTCTTTGGAAAATAATACAAGTTGAAAAACAACATAAAAGTAGAATTATTTCAATACATTCAAGTTTTACAGGAAAATTTATTTAAGATAAATTAAAGATATATGCATTATGAATGATCTATGTTCAATAAATATTGATGAAAACCAAATATTAAAAATAAATTTACTCCCCTTAGGAAAAAAAAGAAGTCCACAAATTTTTTAGCAACCATGAAAAATAACTCATTTTTCCACTAATAAATACTCATAAATGGTTGTTTATATTTATCTCAATCAATTTGTATTAAATAAATAAAAGTTAGCAATAACGTTAAAGAAAGTAAAATTAATTTCATTTAGATCTAAATTTTTCAAGTACAAAAACTTCCTTCACTTTCTCTTCAATTTCCCCTTCAATTCTTCATTTTTAAGGACAAATTAAAAAAGTGAAGGAGATTGGCAACCCTGGTTACAATACAAAGTTTACTACTTGGTAATCTATTTAGTTTAAAAAAACTTATTTTTTAATTAAGAACTATTAAAACTATTTTAAGTATATATAGGCTTATTCAAAATTAACTATTTTAGTTCACTAGAATTCAAAATTAAGTACATAGACTTTAAGTTAAAAAGTAATGAAAACAAAACTTGATCAGACCACCTCTACTTTTCTCCATACTACCAAACGTGAGTTTGACTTACACTGTGGTTCCTCATATAGTTGAGAACTCCGTCCAAATGATGTGGGTTGATCAAATGAGCATCAGCCGCCTGTTTGTCATCAAAGCTCAGGTCACACGCATAGCATTTGTGTTTGGTTACATTTTGCATGAATATCTCGCCTGCAAAATCAACAATTAGGTATTTGAAGTATTAACACTGGCAAATATTTACTGCATCCACAAATTAGCGTTTATCTCAATAAAATGTAAAACATTTAATTTATTTCTTAAAAATTGTTAAAAGGCTATGCAATGCAAAATTAAAATATAAACTAAAGATTAATTAAATATGTAACATCAGCTACTAAAAATAACAAAAGTTGTTACTGCCAGTTCTAAACCCAAATTACTTTAATTTAACAAAAACTAGAGGACCACCGTCACCAATATCTTGGGTGTAGGAAAACGGTCTATTTCTTACAATAAACGTTTACAGTCAACAAAAAAAGAAATTAATATAAAAAATTATGGCTATCTCCACAGAAAATTTTCATAAGAAATCTTTCTCAATAAATTAAGTTTTCAAAAATATCACTTGCGATTTTGTTATGTTACACTTCATAAATGTTCATTCGAGATGTAAATGATAACTGTAGGTCGACAAATAAAAACTTTCAGTATTTAGAATACAACAATTACGTCGACGACCGAATAGTAACAACTGGGGGAGCTTCAAGTTTAGCTCGCTTGACAAAAAAACGTTAAAGTTTTATTTATTGGCCTACTTTTAAGCTTAATAGTTGAATGTTTTGGATACAACTACTACGCCAACAGCGACAGCGACGACAACGACAGAACAGCAACACCTTAGTAGAGCTTCGCCTCTGGCAAACTATACAAAACAGTGATTTTTGTAGTTCAAATTTGTCTGTATTTGATTAAAATATTTTTAAAATGTATAAATAGAAATAATTGAATTAAACTCACCATAAGGCAACGTGGGATCATACTTCAAAAGATTCGCCTTTAGTGCCAGATTTTCGTCCAGGGAGTCCTCTTCAACGTCAGTTTCGTCCTTTCGAAATCTTTTCTGTAAATCAAAATTAAATTAATTTTAAAATTCAATATTCAGCTATTTTTTTTTTATTTTATTAGTAGTCATTGTTAAATGTTTTTTTAATTTACCATATAGTATAAACACGTTTCGGATACATATAGTAATCAGTTTTGATCAGTGGTCTTATAGTGCATTTTAAAAAGTTAAAAGATAAACATAAAGGGGCAATAAAAATAAACTCATCAAAGTCGAAATTAGTTTTAGATTTACTCACCAACAAATGATTTAATGAAAGTTTATGGTCCTCCAATTCGTAATTATTTTCCAAGTTCTTGTAATAATAAACTCTTCCGCAACATTTTGTGTTCGTGTAAATTTTAACAAGCTGAAAAGAGTTAAATTTAAAATTATATTTTTTACATTATTATTATTATTATTATTATATATTATTATTATTATTATTATTATGATGTAATAATAAACTCTTCTGCAACATTTTGTATTCGTGTAAATTTTAACGAGCTGAAAAGAGTTAAGAAAATGTAAAGAAAAATTTTAATTTATCTAGTTTTGAGTTGTTTAGAAAACGCAGCCATAATTCAAAATATCAATGATGTAATTGACAAAATTTAATGTAATTATCCTACACTAAGGTTGATTACAAGTTTTTTGCAATTTAATTTGTAAATGATCAATTGGTGTGCTTTAGAGGATTGCATAAGCCAAGATTGTAATTTCTCTTAAAGGTATGCTTAGTCTTTCCATCTCGTAGTCACATGTGTGGGCGTTGTCAATTTTATCAGTGCCTGATTATATTGAAAATGAAAGAATCGTAAACATTAAAAGGAAATTACCATGTGTTCCATCGAGGTTTCGTGCTCAGGTTTACTATTCCAATAATAACAACAACATTTATGACAATAATTTGATTTTGATTTCTGTGTGGGCTTCTTCCTGCGACATTGTAGCTGGAATAAAAATGCAAAATTAAAACAAGTTTGTAAAATTTAAAGGTTGAAAGAAAAACTTCAAACTTAAAGATTAATCTAAAATGTTCAAATGAATAATTTTTCATATACTTGTATAACTTTTATGAGAGAAAGAAGTAAATTTTGAAAACTTGCCATCGAGTTGGATCTAAGCATCGATAATGTAGACTCTGATCGTGTTCTGTGCATCAGAAGTCGTGTTTGATGTTCTTT
The DNA here is from genome assembly GCA_031471125.1 of Archaeomysis grebnitzkii. Taxonomy (NCBI): domain Eukaryota; kingdom Metazoa; phylum Arthropoda; class Malacostraca; order Mysida; family Mysidae; genus Archaeomysis; species Archaeomysis grebnitzkii. Next base: position 13,062 of record JARUHE010320925.1, on the reverse strand, counting down.
ACCAGACAAATGCTGTTTATAATTCTGAAATGTGTTCATCATTATTAACCTGCTAATAAGTTCTTCAATTTAATGGTTCAAGTATTTTTATTTGTCATTTGGTTGTCTTTTTTACAAATAATAAAGATAAAATAAAAAAAAAAGTTAAACACTTACATATATAGAACAAAATTCTGTTTTCTCACAAACAAAACAATATAAGGCTTCTTTAGGAACATCAGTTGGCTCCTGAAAAGTGGAAATTTGTTTAAAAAATTGTAGATCAAAAACTTACAAATTTCATAATATAAACATTTAATTTTGTTGACGATGTTAATCTACAAATTTATAACATACGTCAATGAAGCAGAAATTGTAGTTCAAGTTTTACAACATTTTAATATCAAATAACCAACAGCTTAAGACTGAAATATTTGTAGTCTCAACCCACCTCTTCTTGATCTTTGTTGTAAACAATTACTGTTCGTCGATTCCATCTGAAAAAAGAGGAACAATTAATTGGATGACTGAAAAAATAATCTGTTGCAAAATACAGAATCTCGAGCTAGAAAATTATATTTTTTTTATAGCACAAGAAACTAAATCTTACGGCTATTTTACATCTTCAGAAGAAGAACTACATAATGTTCGAGGGTTTCCTAGGAACACAGAAAAATATTTTACAGGTCTTAAACCTTAATATTAAATTTAATTACAATAAAATAAAGCAAGTTAAGTATGTTTTTAATCCAAATTGATAAGTATTTTACATGTCAATCTTTTATTTTACAAAGGAATAATAGTGGATTATGTATTTTGACAATTTTACGTATAATAAATTTCTAAATGTATTTTGAAATATATATTCTTCGCGATTTTGTAGAAATATATAAAAAGTTTTAGTTTTATTAACTTACGGTCTTCTGTTATTTGGTCGCTTCTTCACATATCGGATGCGGTTGTTGGTTTTGTAAGGAAAGTTTGAGGTGTTGTAGTTGTCAGTAAAGTTATGAAAGTTTGATCTTCGGTTATCGGGAAACGACCAATCAAAGTTCTGTTGAAAAAAAAAAATAATTCAAAATTAAAATATTTATTTAAAATAACATGACATTAAATTAAATATTTATTTATTTAAATTTAAACCTAAATAAATATTTATTTAAAATAGCATGACATTAAATTAAATATTTATTTACTTATTTAAAATAACATTACATTATCCTTATTAACTTTGTATTTCCAAAAATACCTTGTTCTCATTAGTTACTGTTCAATTAGTACAAATTGCGATAGTTTTGCCACCCAAGTAAATATTCATCATGATTTAAATACATGCAATTTTATTTTTAGATCCGGTTAGAGTGATTAGACTAATGATGCATGGAATATATTATAGATCTGGTTAGGATGACCAGACTAATTATGCATTGAGTATATATTAGATCCGGTTAGAGTGACCAGACTAATGATGCATGGAATATATATTAGATTCGGTTAGAGTGATCCGACTCATGATGTATGGAATATATATTAACTTTTTAACATTTGGTTTGAAAGTTTTACTAAACATGGAAACCTTCGAAAGTTCACAAAAAATATAAATTTGTACAAACATGAACTCACATTTTCATAATGATTATATCGATAGGTTCTGTTCATGGACGAATACTGTTGTTGGTTGGGCCACAATCGCATTCTTTTTATTCCATGTCTGAAAAACAATTACAATGAGTTAGCATTGATAGTTTGAGACCTTGAGAATAAAGTATTTGATGATGCATTGTTCAACATTATCAACTCTTTGTGTCATGAGCTAATATAATATAACGTAATGGATGGCAATGCAAATCCAAAAATAAAATTGCTTATAGAATGTATTCACAATATTAGCTTTTTTAAAAATATATTTTGTAGATTTAAAAAATCAGATAATTTCATCAAAATTATATTGACGTTATGGTATGGTGCGCGATAACTCGCAGACAAATTGTAATGAACTATTATTAGACATTGGCTTATCACCAATGAAAAAGGCCAAGAAAGGTTTGGTAAATGATATTTCCAATAGATAAAAATAGATAAAAATAAATAAAAATAAAAATAAAATAAATAAAAGATAAAAATAAATGAACGTTATAGTGTACAAACCTGTGGAAGTTTTTGGGTTTTGTGCCATTAGCATTTTGATGATCGTTGGATTGACCTTCCATTCTGAATATTCAATTCCTTCGTCGAAATAGAAGATAAACCTGCGAAAATAATATTTCTTTAGCAAATACTAAATTTCTAAAAAAAATTGAATTAAATTATTCACTAAATAATAAAACAGAATATTTACTAACTTTATGAATATGTTTAGAACTTTAACATGATCATTCCGTTTTATCATGTCAATAAAATGTTTTAAGCAACAAGCACGAATAAATACTACACTTTTAAAAGCTGTGTTTGTATATTCAAAGTTTTTAACTTTTTGTAATCATTTCATGCAATATTATATATTGGTGCAACACATTTTTACAATAAAACTCATTAAACCTTCAAATAATAAATAGGAGAAGGAAATTCCTAAACAAATTAAGGCTATGACCGAGTAAAAGATACATACATAAAGAAATATATACATACATACATATTTCTACTAAGTTGTGCCTAATCGAGATTGGAAAATCTATTATTTCAATAAATATTCACTTTACAAAAAATTATTCAGGACAATAATGTTCAGAATTATATATAAAGCCATTCCTTGTCGATAAAAAATCTGTGAAACAAAATTAAAAAATTACTTTCATAATTTTACTAAGCAGTACCTAACCAAGATTATTAAATTCTCTATTTCAATAAAAAAAAACATTTTTAAAACGAAAAATGGACAATATTGTTTAGAGTTATATATATAAAGCCATTCCTGTTCAAGAAAAAGAATTGTATTGAAATATTTGTTTTCATAATTCTATTAAGTGGTAACCTAACCAAGATTTAAAAACATATTTCAATAAATATTTATTTTACAAAATAATTTCCGAACATTATTGTTCGGAATTCTATATAAAGTCCTTCCTGTCCAATAAATAATTTGTAAAACGAGAATTAATTTGATAAATCACTCTCTGATGAACCATAGTTTAAGACTTTGCGGGCATTAATGTGAAGTAAATTGTTAAACTGCTGCCCTCAGCCGTCCAGGGTTCGCTCTTCAAATCGCATGAACAATGAACAATGCCGAGGGCAGCAGTTTAAAAATGCCCTTCAAATTAATGCCCACAAAGTCATAAACAAATATCAATTTGTTTTCATAATTCGATCAAGTGGTGCCTAACCAAGATTTGAAAACCTAGCTATTATTTCATTAAATATTCATTTAAAAAATAATATTCTGGACAAAATGTTCAATATTATATATATATATATATATATATATATATAACCATTCCTGATGTTCAGTAAAAAAAAATCTAACAAAAAATCTAACAAAACATTTTTTTTAAAATTCTCATAATTTTATCAAGTTGTGGGTAATCAATATTTAAAAATCTAATATTTCAATAAATACTCATTTTTAAAATAAATTATACTGGACAATATTGTTCAGAATTTATATAAAGCTATTCCTGTTCAAATAGAAAAATCCGTAAAATAAAATAAATATTTTTTTTTTAATTTTCTAAGTGCGGAAAAATGCACATCCGTTTCTACCCCAACAAACAACAGTGGTTTATAGAGGCTGTTTCTCACAGCCTAAACAGATATTACTATAGTTATCTTAACCAATCATCAAACCTATATGAAATTAAATTTTAAAAGTATAGGTGATAATGGATCGAAAATACCACAGGTGAGGTAAGCTATACGTTATTTAAGTTAGGGTTACCTCCCTTATGCTATTCTCGATCCATATAAGCATTCAAGTCCTTGTATAACGCCACCGCCGACGATGACGCCAACGACATCGGAATTGCTACGCCTATGTAGAATTTGGCTACACACACTCGACAATAAGGAAGGTGCTTGCATATACCAATATAATAATATATACTAATATACAGAACCAGAGGACCGCGGTCACCAATGTATCGCATGTACGAAAAACAAGTTTATTTAAACATGAATAACATTTAATGTACGCTTCATAATTGTTTATTTCAGATCTAAACAATAACTGTAGGTCAACAAGCAAAACAACTGTTTTACTTGAAGATGGAAAAAATTACAAACTTCACAAAAAAATCATAAAAATTTTTTATCTCAAATATTGGTAACATTGAAAACTATACATTTGATATACAAATGATAAATGTAGGTCAACAAACAAAAAAACTTCAATATTTTGGATACCAGTTGAAAACCACTAAAATAATGTAAAGTTAAAGAAAAAAAATATTTATTTTTCCATTAAGACACGAAGTTATTTTCGGTGTTGTTCTTAGGAAACCAATTTAACGGTTTGACATAGTCTCGTTGACCCTGAAGGGTGTAAAAGGACTTTTCAGATCAACCAACCAACGGTTTGACTATTTCATCAGTATGCATTGAATTCATGTAAAAGAAATCACATTAAGGCTATACAAAATAAACTATCTAGAATGCAAAATTAGTGATTTGGTAATTTTCTTATAATTGTTGTAATAACATTGAGTGTTTTACGACGAGTTTTCGTTTTTTGAAGTTTGTTTTAAGTGTTAAAAAGTTATAATATGTATACATTATTCATTCTGTAAGAGTTGGTTTTAAACATTATTTAGTGTGTGTTTAGAAGTAATCGATAAAGATTTGAAAACAATTGAAAGCTATGTTCAAAAATTAATTTGTAAACCGTTTTTTTGAATGTCGGTGTCCAAAAATGCAATTTCTTCTGATCGACAATCACACGAGATGAAGTTGATGAAAACAAATGAATAAGCCAAGATGAACACTGAACAGTGCAAAAAACTTTTTAGATCGCACTAGTATTTCAGTCTCAATTTTGAATAGTTTTGTGAGTTTTGTCATGTATAATGCATGTACACAATGCTTAAAAAAATATAATTAAATTACATCTAGGACATTAAAAATATTTTTTTAGTCATGGTTAGATACAGATTAACTGTTATTTAAAATCCTAATAGTTACGCTGGGTCCGCGTGGCAGTTGAGAGGAAGATCTTTATTCAATGATATTTCTATTCCACACACCCCGAATTAAAAATAAAACTAACCATAGATCACTGTCAATCTTGCGTGAAAGAAACACTTTTTCGCTATAACTTTATAAATATTGAATTTATGAAAAATATTATTCCTCTTATTAATGGTTGGATGGTCATAATGAACAATTTTTGTTCAACAAATTTTTATATAACTTCAAATAAAAAACTTTAAGCTTATGCTCAAATTTTTTTAGATATAAAGAATCCTGTTTTTGACTAAAACTTCATAAGTTTAGTTTTTTGAAAAATATATTCCTTTTGATAGTTTTGGTTAGATGATCATAAACAATTTTTGCACAGTAAAATTGTCACTCTTCAAGCTTTTGCGCATAAACAGTTAGAGTTAAAAAATGTTGGTTGTTGACTATACCAACGTAAATGTTAACTTTAAAAAAAATTATTCCTAACTAAATTAGCCGGAAAGTAAAACGTACAAGATTAGGACTTTGCGAGCATTAATGTGAAGGAAATTTTTAACCAGCTGATGAGGGCAGAAGGTTAAAAATTTCCTTCACATTAATGCCTGCAAAGTCATAAACTAGTGTTCACCAGAGAGTGATTTATCATTAATGTAAGTGAACAATAAAAAAGTCATAAACTAGTGTTCACCAGAGAGTGATTTATCATTAATGTAAGTGAAACAATAAAACGAAGTCATAAACTAGTGTTCACCAGAGAGTGATTTATCGTTAATGTAAGTGAAACAATAAAAAATGTCATAAACTAGTGTTCATCAGAGAGTGATTTATCATTGTTCTTTATATAGTTTTTCAGGTTTTGAATAAAAATTGAATTTTTCAGGACCCTCATTTTTGGGGAGAGGCGAGAGATGTTTCCACTTTACGGCAAGAGGGATGGGTGAAGTGGGTTCCGCTTTCGGAATTTTCGTCCGAGTCTTTTTACAATTTATGTTTACCTCAATTAAAGGCTGCTTCCTTGAAATAGAGATGTCCTTGTTAGCGGTAATTCACATGGTAATAATTTATTTAGAATGTGCACCTCAATGTTGTCATTTTCACTAAATATTATTATGCTTTACTAAATTGATGTGGAAATGTTAGAATATATTGTTTATTGATCAAATGTTTGTTTTGTTATGATAAAACTTTGAAACACTTTAGATTATTTGAAACTAGATAATGTATAACTTCATTTAGATTATAATCATCTATCATTAGATGTTCGAATAGAATCATCTATAATTAGATGTTAAAAATAGTCATCTATAACTAGATGTTGAAGTAGGTCATCTATAATTAGATGTTGACGTGTTTTTCTATGTTTCATCAATGAATGGTTGTTCTCTTCAGCAATACAACCAAACCATAAAGTGAAATTGTATTTATAATATTTGTTATAAGTCCGGGATATAATACTAGCAAAATCTTGCCGTCCTAGGTTGTCAGGCATGTGCCAGTTTTCTTCTTGCATGTATAAAGCTGGTAATATTCTATGGATTGAAAATTGTGTTCAAACACAGAAGTCGGTGGAAAGTATTCTTTTAATTTGGCAGGACGATCTGAAATTGTGTACAAAGTGAAGAAAATCTCAGTGTGAAATAAAAAAAATTGTGACACAAATGGAAACGGAAATGTTGAATTCTGAATTGGACCAAAGGATCCCAACCACACGACAGATTAGTGAAGACACCAACAACATCAAACAATTTATTGTTAATACCACAAGTGAGGTAATCTCTGTCATTTGAATGTGAGTTGCCTCACTTGTGCTATTGTCAATCTATATATATTAGAGAATAGCACAAGTGAGGTAATTTCTATGTCATTTGAATGTGGGTTGCCTCACTTGTGCTATTGTCGATCAAATTGATGTACTGAGAGGTGAAAATAGAGAAGACATTTTTTGTTGAAGACAAGTATTAAAAATTGTTCATGATGAGAATAACCATTCTCTGATGGAATAAAAAACTTTCTAAAATAGTTTCAATTATGTTTAAAATGTTGAATGTTTATTTAATGTTTAAGAATCGTGACTTAATTAAGATATGATGTATTTTATTCAATTAATCTTAAATCCAAACTAGTTGGATGACTCCTTTTAATAATGTAAGTCAAGTTTAAAAAACATGATTTTTATTAGTTAATTTAATCATTTTATGTTTTAGTAACATTAAATACAATTATTTTTCTTTTGATCAGTTGTGCATTTTTAGTGTATGTTAATTTCATCTGAAAATACATTCATTGTTGCTAACCACGCTAAAAAAAATGTGCAAAAATTCTCAATCTCAGCGAGTCTGTCAATGATTCTTCAACTCGACGGCCTTCGCTGTTTCTCTCCTTAACACTTTAACTGTTTCTTGTAACACCGGTGATACATAAGATGAAATAAGTCATTAGACATATGGATCACCGGTGTTACAAGAAACGGTTGAAGTGTTAACTGAGTATCATTTAAAATGTGTTTATAAAAATTAAATTTTATTTTTATTGGTCATACAAAGATTTATTCAAATAAATTAATTTTGTATTATTTAATATTTTTAATTAGATACAATCTAGTCTTGTGAGTATTTAACTTTTGTTCTTAAATATTCTTAAACATTTAAAAAAAATACTTTAACCCTTTAACGTACTGTAGGGACAAAGTAGTGACGATTGTAGGGTTATTTTCAATGCAAACTTCATTGTATTGTAGACCTTAGGGTAATAGTAATACAGGCGTTAAAGTGTTAATAAAAGTTATTAGTTGATCTTGTATGACAGATGTTGATAAACTAACTCCCTAAAAGTCATATTTATTGATCTAGCTTTAGTACTTAAACTGAAATACTTACAATTGGTAGGCGATATATTCTTTTAGTTATAAACAGTGTGGATTGTTCATCTTTTTCATAAGTCTGAACCATAAAAAATATTTACATTAATAAGGATTTTATATTCATTCAAAGGCACCCAACTATGAAACAAATCATATCAACCTACAAAATTTCTTTCAATGAGCTTGTCCAAAAATGACTAAATTTGTTCGCAAAATGTCAGTGGAAAATTAGGTGGATAAAATTTTTATAACTTATTTTTATTTTTATTTTTTTTGCCCTAATGGACCAGGCTATGGGTGCAATGCACATTCTCCGCCAGTTGCCAACAGCATCTGGTGTTCCCGGACGGTCACCCATCCAAGTACTAACCAGACCCAACGTTGCTTAACTTTGCTGATCATACGGGAAGGGGTGTTTCAACGCGGCCAAGGCCGTTGACGTAATAAATATTAAGGACAGGAAATACAAAGAAATAACATATGGGAACGACAATGGTCTTTGCCTCCGTAGTTCTTGTGCGTTATATCCCATAAGAAAAATTAAATAACATGAGAATGTTCAATGAACATTGTTTTTAGATGTCAATATCAACTAACTATTTGTACTTATGAATGGAATAAAGTAAATTACAATTATTATAAATTATAATAATATTATAAAAATATGGATGAAATAAAGTAAAATATTATTATTATAAATATCAAAAATTCTTTAATCAATTGGAGAAATTCACAACAAATTCTCACCTGTATATTAGTTGTATCTGTGGCACATGTGAAATGAGTGTAAATTTCTTTCTGGTCTTTCCTTTTGTTCAAATCTTCGAACTTTGATCGAATGTATTGTGCGGCTTCTTCAAATGTGTTGTTACCTGATTGAAATGGTTAATTAGTTTCATTACATTGGTATTAACCAATGTGCCAAATAAGATCAATCAATTCAAGAATTTTTTTAAATAGAATGCTAAAGGATTCAATTTTGCAAAAAATATATTTAAGATTATCTTTCCTCAGTTGAGTATATAATTACATATAAATATTATTTCAAGGAAATCTCTTGTCTAATAAGTGTATTAATCAATTAATAACATATTGAACCCTTATTTAACATTAAATAATAAGAATTATTTAATTCATCTGCTATGATAAAGGACTGAAGTTATCAAAACTTCTTGGACTCTTTTAAATAAAAAAAATTATTTGGCACATTAGTATTAACATCAATTAAATTAAATGTCATTTCTATTTGAGGCGATGCACTCTAATGCTAATAATATGAACAAGTTGAATATCTTTCCCTTAAAAGCATTGCATAGAGTATCATTGAATACAAATTAATCCAAACATTATCATACTATAAAACAATTTTGTTATAATCTAGTTAAGATTTCAGATTAAAATCATTCAAGTTTATTCCTCCTACTTGACCACTTTGTCATAGACAGGCAAGTCTACACAACTGATACTGTGCAGGTGGAGTTTGGTAAAAGATCTCAGTTTTCTGTCTGTGGTTTCAATGGACAACAAGATGGAACAATTTGCAATCCCACTAAATTAAAATGACATCATGAATCACAAACAAATGTTCAATTTAAGGAGAAACTTACCAATGTATTCTGGGAAGCATATCGTCAGGGGAGATTTTCCAATTTTTTCCTCAAACAGATCCTTCTTATTGAGGAAGAGAATGATGGAAGTTTGGACGAACCATTTGTTGTTGCAGATCGAGTCAAATAGTTTCATGCTCTCAATCATCCTGTTCATTTCCTCGTCCTCTGCCAACACCAGATCATAACCTGATGGAAGGAAAATTGAATAAACTCTTTTAACTGGAAATCAATGAGTAATAAACCCATAATCTTGGATGGACAGCCTAAATGTCAAATTTATTTATAAATCATACACAATTGTTTAGGCAGCTTTGAACACTTTCTATTCTTGTCCTGAAGGTCTCTGAAGGCTTTCGGTTAGAGTGGCTAGATATCTGGCTCTGATTGGTTTCATTTTGAAAAAGAGGAAGTTGGGGCAACCAGTAAGTTAAGATTTTTAATCTGTTGCAGTAAACCTTAATAAATTAAAGCATATATATAAATAAACGGTCTATGCACAGCGCTGAACCATGAGGGTATTCAGCATTTGATAAACCAAGGCATAGACATGAAGACGTGAGAGGAAATCAACACCAAATGCTTACACTTTTTTTTAAATTATTTTGTTGAACATTTATCTCTTTGGGGTGTTGTCACATACTAATGAGGATTTAACACAACTGCCGAAACATTACTTGGGCATTACGGCCAACCATGGTGCTAAAAACCATGGTTTTTTGTCCTTCAAGATTTTTTTCGTCCTCTTTTAACCAAAAAATTAGCCCAAAGTGGTCTTTTCTGCAATAAAAACTTAAAAACGATCGAAACCGATCAAAAACGAACGTCCTCTTAAAAATGAAAAAAATATTTTTCATCACCCTGCGGCCAACCGACGTACCTGACAAAGCGACGACAAAAATTATGGCCGTGACACCCTCGAAGCAGTGTATCCATTTTTTCCTCTCCGATCTTTGACCTCCGACATCAAAGAGTTTGAAATTCAAGTTTTTGAACGAGAAGTTCGTCTCGACGATCCCCGTCGTTTTCACCCGGGTCCTCAGCACGTCTTGTTGGGTGGGAACATATCCTGGTTTCGAGATTCTGTCCAATGCATTTAGATAGTATGAGGCAGAATCATTCAGTTGATACTCTCTGGATCGACTGCAAATAAATACAATTTTCATATAATAAGAGTATCCATCAACCACAACAAACAAATAATTCAGTAAAAGCCAAAAAATAGATAATAGATTAACAATATAATAAAATAAGAGGACTACCAATAACAGATGGCTGGTTATATAAATATATTATTTGCTAAACACTTCAATTCAATGAAAAAATTGTGAACTAAAAACAAAAACTAACATTAAAGCCTTTACCTTTTGCAAAAACAGTGAAATATTTTCTATATTATAAACCATCACTTAAAGATAATATAATCTATAGATTTTTTAAATTAAGCAAAGTCATAACAATGATACATCACACTCTGGTGAGAACTAGTTTATGACTTCCCAGGCATTAATATGAAGGAAATTTTAAACAGCTGCCCTCAGCAGTCCAGGGCTCGCTCTTCAAACCACATGAACAATGAAGCTTTATCCAACTGCACCATCCCAATGGGTTTCATTACCCAACTGTATCATCCCCATGGATTTCATTATCAAGAACTTTTGTTGAACAAAAACTGTAAAATTACCTAAAGCAATGTTGCACACCCGGGTCACTCCAAAGCCTCTTCATGATGTATGCTAACTCCGGCGTCATTTCTCCTTCGTCTGCAGCACTCGCCAATGTAAAGAACTGACGAGCATCGTCCTAAGAATGAGAAAAATAAATTCAAGAAAATAGACAAAAATAAAATGTAATGTCGAGGTGGAACATTATTCGTCAAATGTGATCAATGAAAAAATTACTATTTGGGAAGTACCAAAAAAAATGTTAATAAAAAAGGTGATGCTAATGGCAAACATCATTAATTCAAAAATTATTCATTTTCTTGACTGCTAATATATTAAGAGGGAACAAAATACAAATTTTATTAAATGTTTAAAGAATATTAATTAACCCAACAATTTTAAATTTTAGTTTTATATGTATTATATCCATAAAAGTCATTGTCTAACGACACTGTTGCCGAATATATGAGATCGGGAATGATACTTCTATGCTGAAAATAATCTTCACTAATGAACTGAAGGAAATAAAATATAAATAGTTTCATAAATTAACTAATGAAGGACAGATCTACAAGACAACACCTAAATTAATTTCTAATAAAGCAGAACGGCAAATAAAACTAACTTCATTTTGAAATAGTAAGCTAATCAAAAAACAAGCACTATTAAATGCCACACATTACAAGCTGTGTTTGTATGTTAAAAAATTTATAAAAATGTTTTATTTTTTAATACAATTCTATATATTAATATATTAATTCTTTTCTTTCATTTCTTTTATATTATATTAAATTATTATATTATATTATATTTTATATGTTTTATATATTAATATATTCATTCTTTTCTTTCCTTTGTTTTAGATAAAATGATCTCCTAATCTTCACAAAAATTTGGTTAATCCTGAAGTTGGTGATAGTTGACTCAGTCCAAAAACTCCTAAAATGTCTATTCTTAAAAGGTCATTCAAACATTCTACCTTAGAATTTACAGCTCTTACATTTTTTTAAATAAACTTTTCTCTAAGTTTTCAAACAAAAACCTTGGTTAACCATTTTTTTTATTGTTTTATTATAGAATATTATACAGCACATTAGCTACAATGGTTGGTTAACCATGGCAGTTAAATTTCTTATAAGATGTATGTTTTAATAAGTAAATACTGATTTCACAAGAAATCCTTAGTGACACCAGTGTAGAATGTTAAGTTTTTATTTTCATTTAAACAAACTATTCTGTAAAATAATTTTATTTTTAAAAAATAGCAAAATTTTGTAGAGTCCACAAATTATCTACCGCTTCAGCAACAGCACCAACAATCAGAGGTCATTTATAGAAGCTAGCTTAATAATGAAAACTATCTAATAACAATAATAATAGTGCATTGTGCCAAAAAACAACAACAATAATAATGATTACTATTAAACAACAACAATAATAATGATAACTATTAAACAACAACAATAATAATGAAAACAAGTAAACAACAACAACAATAATAATGATAACTATTGAACAACAACAATAATAATAATAGTGCAATTAAACCAAACTACTTGCACAGCAACAATAGTGATAAAAATAATGGACATACTTTCAGATGAGGTCATCACAACAACATTTCCTTTTCCTTCGAAATAAAAAATAACAAATCAAGTAACATCAATAATAAAAAATAACAAAAAATTAAGTAACATTAATAATAAAAAATAACAAATCAAGTAACATCAATAATAAAAAATAACAAAAAATTAAGTAACATCAATAATAAAAAATAACAAATCAAGTAACATCAATAATAAAAAATAACAAAAAATTAAGTAACATTAATAATAAAAAATAA
>JARUHE010320914.1:0-11439 GCA_031471125.1 Archaeomysis grebnitzkii | reverse complement strand
TCGTTTGCCACTGCAAAAACGGATCTGGGTCAGGTCAGTTTGCCAGTGGTAGATCGGCCTCTGCACGCCAGAGCCGAAACGGATCCAGGCCAGATCCGTTTGATAGTGCTTTGGTGCACCAGACCCGAAGCTGATCCGGGCCAAATCCTATTGCCAGTGGTCTGGTATGTCGGAGCAAAAACGGATCCGAGCCAGATGTTGTTGCTGTCTGGGTTCTTTATAATTAATCTTAATATGTTGCATAAGGGCTTGTAGATGTACAGTGAACGTTTGCAAAACTTCAGAACTTTTTATTTTATTATGCATATGATCTTTATATGCATTAAAAAACGGATTGAATCATGAAATTTATCAAAACTGTTTTTTAAACGTTATTTCAATTTTTATACTCCGTCTCGAAACGTAGGTCAAACTGGTCAAAAAATGGAAAGTTTGGTAAGTTAAAATATACATTTTCTGAAATTTATTTTATGTTTAACATTTATGTGTTCAACAAGCGTTTTTGAATACACATGCAATCCACAATAAATTCTAGAGTGCATACTAAAATTATAATGAATTTATTACTGACGGTTTCGAAAGTGTTGTAGAAATGTTCAAAACAGACGGGAGATGCAATGGTGATTTTAAGAAAAAATTTTAAATTTTTATAAATTAAAATGAAATGTTTTAAAAACTTTTTTATCTTTAATTTTTTTTATTATGTTTAATTATGGTTAGTAAATGTACAGTGAGCATTTGAACACTTCAAACCTTTTTGAAACATGACTAAATTAAGTTAAGACTTAAGCTTGAAAACAGGACAATTTTTCGAAGTTTTACGATGATAAAATTTTATATTATAATTTTTTTCTATTTTTTTATGTATCTCTATGTTCTTCATACGCAGTAGAAAATGTATTCAATCATGAAATTCATCAAAAAAAAATTATGTTTTATTTTAATATTTATAGTCTGTCTCGAAACGGGTCAAAAACATGAAGTTTTGCTAACTTAAAATATATACTTTCTGAAATTTATTTTAATACTAATGTGTTCATCAAGTGTTGTCTAATGCACAGGCAGTTCAAAATAAATTTTAGATAGCTTAATGAAAATATAATGAATATATTAATGGTGGTCTTGAAAGTGTTGTAAACTCCATTCTTGACTTGCTTAGGACATGGAATTGATTTCTCCAATCACATTGCAGCTTCTAAATTCCATTTATAACGCGAATATGTAACGCGCATTTGTGATTGCAATTGTCTTGGGGTAATTTGGATTTAAAAATCTAGCAACTGTCGCGAATGTGTTGTGAAATAATTGTTTCGATGACAGGAAAGCCTTTTTTTCAACAGGGCGAAGAAAATTATTTAATATAACAATATTTATATGACAACTGACAAGACATACATCTTGAACACTTTTCTTTCAAAAAATGTAAGTTTTTCAAATTTTCTTTGGCTATAGGCTGTACAATTTTTTTTAATTGAGGTGTAACAAAAAATGTCATTTTCAAACTGACCTTTCGTTTATTTGATAAAATTTAAATATTTTCTACTATGAATTTCTAAATGAAAGTATGTTTTACGTTTTTCGGTGAAAGGTGAACACAACCAGTGCGTCGCTTGCTATACGAAAACCAGGGTGTCAAAAAGTGCCCTTTTTTGTGTATATACTCCCACAAACCAAATTTCTTAGAAATGTACTCTTCAACTCTGTTTTAAAGAAATACATTGTTTTTTAGTTGATTTGAATTAAAAGTCATAAGTTACAAAAACAAAGACAAATTGTGTGAAGTTAATGAGTGATTTAAAGAAAAAAACACAGCTTTTGTGTTTGAACAATGAAGAATTATAATATATTATTTGAAACCAAGTTAATTATGCCCAAAATGTATTAATTGTGCACCTTGAATACCTAAACCACACAAATATTAATTATCCTACCCAAAAAAAATGAATAGAACTCCTTAATCCCAAACTAAAAGCATGCGGACATTCACCCCGTTTAGCGCGGATATTCACCCCAAATCAAGGTAAGCCATTTTTTTTATTATTTATTTTTTATCTCGGTAAGTATTTAACATATCTTAATAAAAGTTACAGAGTATGTAGGAAACAGTTAGCCCTATACGTGTGCCAAAAATTAAGATTATATCGTCAACAATTTTGGAGTTATATGTAAAAAACCCAAAGTTGCGGGATTTTGCGGATATTCACCCCGATCGACGCTATACTAATATATTACCATTTTTCTTTCCTTTATTTCCAATAAAATTATCCTAAAACCTTCAAATACGTAATGGTTTAATTTATTCAGTAACTTGAAAAAAAATAAACAAACATTTTTTCAATCTCCAGAATCAGAAAAATGATGTTACAAAGTGAGAAAACATCATTTAATCAAAAAATCCCCTTAGAGACTAATTATGTAAACTTCATTACCAATCAATTTATGCATAAATAAAAAAAATAAAAAAAAATACCAAAAATAAAATTCTGTCACCACAACAAAAATGGTGTTACAAAATGAGAAAACATCATTTAATCAAAAAGTCATCTTAGAGACCATTTATGTATCATTTTCAATCCATTGATGTACAAATAAAAATAAAATATGGAAAGTCATAAAAATTCAAGCCAAAAAATGTATTGAATAAAAATATTTAATAATCTACATACCTTTATTCAAAAAGTAAAATGGTTTACTCTAATCTGTTTAAAAAAGACAATTCTCTTAAGCTCCATAAAACCCCATTTTTTTCAATTTTAACCCTCAGAAGAAATAAGGAATTTCAGGACTTGAGAGGCCTGCAACGTTTCAAGTAATCGACCAGATTATTTCTTAAATATTTATGAAAATAATAAGACATCTGAAACTTAAAATAAAAAAGTTTAGTAAACAGCTCCAAACATGTGAACATGATTTAGAAAATCCTTGAAATAATAATTATAAAAAGAGAGACTTGGGTCGATTTAAAAAAAAGTTAAATAAGTCAATTCATTTACTTACAAATTAAACTTTTTCCAACTGACTTAGCAGCTAAAACCGAAGTTGATGGCCATGACAAAAGAGAATCATTCGAGGTGAAAGGTTTTTCGATAGTCGGTTCGGCAGAAATATTCGTATCTAATGTGACAGAAGTTGAAGCAATCAAGTTGTATGATCTATTTGGTGATGCAAACAAACTCAGCTCTTTCACCTGATAATAATTTGAAGTTTTCATTATAAATATTAAATTTTATCAATAATAATTCAAGTAAACTAATTAAATAGATCATTCTTAATTTTCAAATATAAATTAATAACAATAATAATAAAAACATTCATTTACAAAAAGAAGGTCTTACCATCCCCAAAATTATCAAATTATAAGTTTTAAAAGTACAGTTAAGGAAAACCAGAGATTCTATTTAGGTAGATCTAATATTCAATTGAAATATATTTTTTTATTTTCTATATATATTCATAACTAAAAGTTGAGCTGTATTCTTTCCTCCTTTTGTGTAATTTGATTAACATATAAACTATTGTAAGGTAAAGTTGTTTTTATTTAATAATCAACATAATATGATATTCTATGAAAAAACAAGACTTAAATACTTTCGTTTGAAGATTTTAAACATATTTTACCTCAAGACAGACACACAAACAAAACTATTAAAACAAAATTCATTTTTTTATTTTTTATTTATTGTTTTGTAACAAACATATAATAAATAATAAAAATCTGGATGAAGGTTTGTTATTGATGTAAAATTAATTCAATCATCAACATCCAAAGAAAAATACTTACATCAAAGTCTGTTGAGGCATCAACTACAAAATCAAGAGCTTCGGAGGATAAATTTTTTGCAGAGGGTTTATCTAAAGCTGAAGTCTCCTTCAAAGCTGTGCTTTCCATTGTTTATCCATCACTGAAACAATTTTTTTTATAAATTTCCTTAAATTATAAAAGGTAAGTGAAGGTATCTTTTGCCCTGCTAGCAAAGTTGTCTTTGTATTATTAATCTATTAACACAGCAGGTAAACTTTGACTTTGAAAACATTTATTAATATAAAATATAACAATATAGGCCTATCTAAAATTCTTTTTATACCAATAAAATCCTGACAAAACAATGGTTATATTGAAGTAAACACTAAACATAAACCATTTATATACCTTACTTATATATACTTATTTTTATACCAAACTTATTTCTAAATAAACCTTTAAACTTGTACATGTCTTTTAACGGGCTGAAGATACCTTCACTTACCCTACTTATTATTCAACCAATACATTTTTCAGAACTTTGAAAAGAGGAACAGTAAAAATTTAAAGCTAAACAAAATTATTGTTTATTTTCTATTATTTATTGATGTTCAAATTATCTCAATTTATATTCACATTTTACTCTACACAAAGATTCCAAAATCAACATGATAAAAACTAGTTTTCAATTATATATATTTTTAACCTTGAGAATATAAAAAATAATTTGGCATTAAGAAATAAAACCAAAAGTTAGCTATGTAAAATTAATTTAACTTTAGATTTAGAGGAAATTTATTGACTTGTTGTCAACAAAATTTATCATGAAAACAGTTTGTAAAGAGTTTTCCATAAAATTGGTTCTTCCCAAACTGTTTGCAAACTGTTTCACCCAAAAAGCAAAGGAAGTTGTTCCTGAGGTTGTTTCACCATGACATCACCGACTTAACATGTAGACATTGAATTTTACCTATCTTAAGGTGAAAAACTTTGTTTTCTTATTTATATAGATTGTTAAATTTATCTACATATACACTACAAACTATTTATAATTAGAACAAGCCTGAGTAAATGATACACATGATAAAGGTTTCTAAGTTTCTTTAATTTTTTAATATAATTCTATATATTATAATACTAAATACTTACCCTTTTATTTCATTTGTTCTCTATAAAATTATCTCTAAACCTTCAAAAAAGTTTGGTTAACAATGAATTTGAAGATAAATACTTCTAAAATGTCATAATTTAAAAAAAATATTTTTTGGCAAAAAGGTTTCTCAGGCAAATTCATATCACTTTGTCAAAATAATTTTCTCAGAAATATCCTTTTAGCAAATTTCTTTTTTTTAAATGTCTTTCTCAGAACTTGCTTTTTGAGAAATTGAAATTTCAGAAATGTCAATCTCAGAATGTGCGAATTGAGAATAAAACACGGTTAAACGTAAGATATAACATTAAAATTAAGAGAGACCGAGCAAAATGAGAAAAATGTGAAGAAAACACTTAATTGTAATTGTAGGGTAGAAAAATTTAGTTGCCATATAATTTAACAACAAAACATTTGCAGGTACCATAAGTGGGGCAAGTTTCAATTTATCCCACTTTTTTTCGATTACGGAACCATACTGTGATTATTGGTGAAACTTCACGACAGCTACTCTTTTTTATAACAATGGCGTATTAACCCAATGAAATTTCTTTTAAAAGTTCCAGAAAAACAACAGAATCTTACCTAACCTTACCTCAAGGTGCTGATTTTCAGCATAAATTAGTTGATTGACAAAATATCCTTAATTTTAGAAATGTTTTTACTCAACTTGAATTTACATTTTTGGATAATTTCTCATCAATTTTTATAAAATCAAACTTGTTCTATCTATTTTCAAAAAACATTTCAGTTATTTCCATTTTTGTTGAAAGTTTACAAAGAACGGCATGTTGTGTTGCATGCTGTACGAAAACTGTAGTATTTAAGGAAAATTTAGCATTGTTGTGACCTAACAAACAAAACCTAACCTGACTTTACTCCTCAAATGGTTTTCGGTGACCAAAAACCCCTATTAGGACCAATACACCAATTAAAACCAGTACAGCTGGTACACTTGTCAATTGTAAACATCAATTGAAATTTGAAACTCCAGTGATAAGCTTCAATTACAGGTTATAATTACTTTTGTATTGTTTTGTTTTGATAATTTTTGTCAAGGATGATCATATTCAACTCATATTTCACTAAGTTGCAACTATTCACCAAGTAGTTTTGAAAATAAATTCATATGTAAAAATGCCGTTCTTTGTAAACTTTGACCGCACCCTGTATTAAACCAATGAACTTTCTTTTGAAAGTTCCAAGAAAACTACAGAACCTCACCTGAGTCACCTAACCCAACAGCCTGCCATAGTGCCATTCTAGGCCAATAGTTGTCATACTAATAAGAATGATTTTCAAAAATCACAAATCATTCAATATGTACAATAAATCATATGTTTAAATATTAAATATTAATAGCATAAGGTGATTTAACTAGTTAATGGCCCTTTAAGAGACTATTATTGCCTAATTAGATGTAACTTTAAGTCCACAACCTCTATTGCCAAATTTTTCTAACCAAACTCTTCTAAATCGTTTTTTTTACACTTCCGGTATAAACCAACGTAATTGGGCAAATATTAATAAAGTTACATCACATCAAAATTCAAGCCTATGGAATATGGTTGAACCAGCCCCAATATTTGAATTATCTGCCTTCTGCAGATTGTTGATTTATTTTTGGCCATGGACTCATGTGGCAAATATTCAGAACCTTATGTATCAATGTGGCCACAATAAATTTTATGTATTCAGTAAAGTTGGCAGAAAAATAATGATACTTATGGAATAACAATAAAATAATGACAACAATAACAATAACAAATAAAATAAATAAAAACAATAAAATAAAAAGTAACGAACAATAATAACACAAATAAATAAAAATAAAAAACAATAACTATCAATAATTCAATAGCAATAACAAATAATAAGAATAAAGAAAAAACAACTTTAATAATAAATACCGATAATAACTGTACAAGCTAACTGCAGCTGCTAGCCTAACAATACTAATATCACACATTTCAAAATATTTTAATCTAATTAACCACCCATCATTAATCACAAGACACTAATATTATTAGTAATATAATTCATCAATTGCCACTTTTGTTTTTTCATGTTGAACAAATATCATTTAAACCCATAGCTACATTTTCATTCACGAATTTCACGTCCAAAGCTCAAGCAAATTGACACTTCAAATGACTTCATGAAAACCCACGTTTGGACAATAATGGGGCCAGGGTGGGATGTCACAAAATTGTAAGAACACACGGTTAAATGTATGAAATAACATAAAAAATGGCGCGAGAGTAAGCAAAATGAGAATAAAACAGTTAAATATAAGACATAACATGAAAATTAAAAGATAACGAGCAAAATGAGAAGAAAACGCGGTTAAACATATGAAATAACATGAAAAATGGCGCAAGAGTAAGCAAAATAAGAATAAAACACGGTTAAATATAAGACGTAACATGAAAATGAAGAGAGAAAGAGCAAAATGAGAAGAAAACACGATTAATTGGATTTGGAGGGTGAAAAAATTTAGCTACCATATAATTTAATGACAAAACATTTGCAGGTTCTGTATACCACTTTTTTTCGATTACGGAACTATACTTAATGATTACCTTTTGGGATTAACCACGTGGCAGCAATGTGCCAAATGAGTTTTTTTCATACAGTCTAAGAAATTTTGATGAACTGAGTCCTTTGCAGAGGAGGTGAATGAAATAAATTTAATTATTTAATGTTAAATATGTGCTTAATACATTATTCTTTGCTGAATACACTTATTTGACAGTAGATTTTCATCAAATCTTATTTATAAGTCAATCTGTATACTCAGTTGAAGAAAAATAAGGTAACTTAAATATATTTCTCATAAAATTGATTCCTTTCGCATTTCATTTTGAAAAATGAAATGATTGAGTTCTAGAATTGATTGATCTTATTTGGCACAAGGTTGCCATTGAAGAACTAAAAACCTCCCTAAATTGATAGTACTTTCTTGTTAAGGTTGCTAGATTTAATTATGGGATCTTAAGTAGGCTTTAGCCACAATGGCTTATAAAAAAGTTTTTAAAATAATTTCGGTAAATCTTTACAACGGGTGCGGCCCCCCGGTGCTTTTTGGATTTTACAACTCGGCAGCGTGTAATGGAACAGCTTATAAATAAGTTTTTGAAATAATTCTTTTTGTAAAGTCTTAGAAAAACGACAGAAACTCACCTAACCTTACCTAATCCAACTTTCTCATATATACAGTGGGTGAAAATATACAAATAAGAGGGCCATTAAAAAAATATTGACAGACGTACAATTTAGATTTGCGATATATAACATGTTATAATTACTTTAATATTGCATCTATTTCAATGTGTAGATTAATAGACATTTCATCATATTAAAGTTTTAATAAATGCTATTTTTGCTAAAAACTCTATGGAAAAAGTTCATGTTGGTAAGATTAACCATAATTTCCTTTCAGAAGTCTTAAAAGGCTATAGAAACTCGCCTAACCCAACTGTCTCGTATTTTCAGAGTAAATATAGATCTTCAAATAATGTTATATAAGAATTTTCTTCATCACTCTCGGAGAATATGTTTTGCTCTAAATTTTGTACTATTGTTTTTAATAATATTGTAAATAAGTCTAATCTTTCTTAAAATTAGCATTAGCCTTGTTTCTAGCTATACAAGAAAGTCTCAAATTTTATCTCTTCTGTTAAAAATTGAAAATCAATAAAATGTAGTACATTTAAGTAATTCATTGACACAAATCATTGATGAATGTAAGTGTTAATGTGTAAAGAGATTTAAATAGGCCTATATTCGTTCATTTTCCAAGTTTTACGAAAATAATACATGGTAAAAATCTTAGAAATGCGGTTTCCTTATAACAATGAAATAAGGGTACCACAATTTTTGAAGTTCTTTTCACAATCTATCTAATGTTCTTTTGTATGAAGTACTGGATTAACTGTAGTTAACAATTAATTGTAATGATGAGCACAATTTATTTTGTATATACAATGTTAATTGTCTTGTGTGATGGGATTAAGAAGTACGGTCAGATAATAGGTTCTTAAAAATAATTTCAGTCAGCAATTCATAGACATTGCCGTCAAGTTCTGCTCTGCGGATATAGTATAGCATGTTTAAATGTTATACCTAATTTAATATTGCATTTATTTCAATAACTTTTTGCTAATGCAGTAAAATTCTTTTTATATAGTTTCAGATTTTTTGTTATTTTAGGCTAAAATGAGGAGAAACAACTTGTGAAATATTTCGCATTCAACAAAAGGTTCAAGTTTTTATTTTCTTAACAACTTGTTTGTTTTTTAATATGTTGCTTCAAATTTTGAGAATTTAACAATAAATACGCATGTATAAATACAATGTAATAGAATTTTAAAACAATTATTTGTTATTAAAACTTAACAAATTTTACAATTGTATTGTACATTAGAAATTTAAATAATTGCTCCACATTGAAGCTGCATTACGGTTTAGGCATAACTAGTTACTTTATAAATGGGCTACTTTATTTTATAAACTGTGAAATTACAATTGCATTCCATTACATGCTGCCGAGTCCTAAATTCCGTTGTTGTAAATGTGCGTAGCGGTTGTAAGTTTCACCTTTTCTTGCCGTTCAGGATTTCTTGTCTTTCAAAACCAAGAAATTGTTTTGAACAATACATTTTTGCAAAAAAAACAATTTTTTTTCATTTCTCCCAAGAAATGAAAAAATAGATGTTGGCACCATATGCATGACAGCATGGGTGGGTGTATGATGTTAGTGGCAAAATTTAGTCTGGGAGGTTTGGCTTCCCAGAAGGCCAGAAGTTTTTGATTTTTATAGCTTTAAAACATAATCGAAACTTTTGTCTACATTTTGATGTATCAATCCTAATTGAAAATTGAAATCTATTAAAAGATTTTATTAAAAATTAAGAAGATCAAGTGAGTTTAAAGCAAAATTCTAAACAGTTTCAGCCAATCTCTGAACTATGACTGCAAATAGTTTCTAAAAATACTGCTTTCAATACATACATACATACATTTTTATACATTTCTATACATACATACATTTTTATACATTTCTATACCATAATACATATATATCATAATACATATATACCATAATACATATATACCATAATACATATATACCATAATACATATATACCATAATACATATATATACCATGATACATCTATACCATAATACATCTATACCATAATACATCTATACCATAATACATCTATACCATGATACATTTATACCATGATACATTTATACCATGATACATTTATACCATGATACATTTATACCATGATACATCTATACCATGATACATCTATACCATGATACATATATACCATGATATCAAAATTGAATGTTTTCTTCTGTGTAAGACTTTCATTTTTGTCCTCAGGTTCTCAAATCGAAAAACTATTTCTGCAACAAAAGCTGTCATCACAATGCTGAAAATTAAAAAATGACAACCTGCTTTTCTGCAATAGATATTACTGTGTATTGATCGAATTGTCAGAGCTAGTGTATTTATGATGATAGGTTATGAACATGTTTTGTTTCAATTATATTACTATTAAATTGTTAAATTTATACAAATATTCAGAACATTTTCAGAGTATAGATGTCGTCCAAAACCAATTTTGTTCCTTTAAAGGAACTATCAAATGAAAATAAAAAGATTGTTAATATCTCATCCAACAATGTAAAGAAGAACCGAAGCTTTATTGATAAAAGAAACAAATTGCAGATTATGGTAATGATCAATTTATTTGAGGCCCCTGAATCCTGCTTTGATTTGGCTAAAGTTGTTCTTTTGGGCTAGATTTGTTGAAAATTTCCATTGTTTAAAATTATTTTGCTAATGTCGAAATCCTAAAACCTTGACCTACATCATTGTGATTATTTAATTTAAATTTAAAGTTGATTAAAATAGTATTGCATTTTGCTTAATGAAATTTAACTTTAATTAAAACCATTTCATACTTTTCAATTCAGTATTTTACTTATGTTGTTTATGTTAATTAATAAACATAAAAATTCATATTAATTTTGATTTCCTTTTTCAGAATACCAAAGAAAACAACATCCATCAAAAGAAATCTTCTCCAAACTATAAAAAAAGGAAAATTCCAAATGATTTGCTCTCACCAAACAAAAGGAAGTGTGTGAATTCAATTGAAAAAGGTGTCGTAAAGAAAAGTTTGAGTATTCTTGAGATCTCAAATCTTTTAGATGAACTAAGTGATGAGGAACCTTTAATCACCAAGAAGAAATCCAATAAGTCTGAAGATTCTGATGATGAACCTTTAGCTAAGAAGAAATCATCAAATAAATCATCTAAGAAGTTTGAAGATTCTGATGATGAACCTTTAGCTAAGAAGAAATCATCTAAGAAGTTTGAAGATTCTGAGGATTCTGATGATGAACCTTTAGCTAAGAAGAAATCATCAAATAAATCATATAAGAAGTTTGAAGATTCTGATGATGAACCTTTAGCTAAGAAGAAATCATCAAATAAATCATCTAAGAAGTTTGAAGATTCTGATG
>JARUHE010320903.1:0-11441 GCA_031471125.1 Archaeomysis grebnitzkii | reverse complement strand
ATCAATTATCAATTATTAATCATCAAGTATTACTTATTAATTAAAACGTATTAATTTTTAATTTTCAATTTTTAATTATTAATTATTAATTGTTAATTATTGATAATTAATTATTAATTATTAATTATTCATTATTAATTATTAATTATTAATTATTAAATATTAATTATTATTTATTAATTATTAATTATTAATTATTAATTATTAATTATTAATTATTAATTATATATTAATTATTAATTGATAATTATTAATTAATAATTATTAATTGATAATTATTAATTATTAATTATTATTTATTATTTATTAATTATTAATTATTAAGTATTAATTATTACTTTTTAATTATTAATTGTTAGTTATTAATTATTAGTTTTTAATCATTAATTATTAATTATTAATTATTAATTATTAATTATTAATTATTAATTATTAATCATTAATTATTAATTATTAATTATTAATTATTAATTAGTAATTAGTAATTATTAATTATTCATTATTCATTATTCATTATTCATTATTCATTATTTATTATTAATTACTAATTATTAATTATTAAATATTAATTATTAATTATCTACATGGATCATAAGAACAAATAAATTCTAACTATTCATACTGATATTTATATAATAAATTTAGACAATTAAATAAATAAACTTCAATAAGTTCGACAAAATTGAAGTGTTGGGTTCATAAAATGAATCGAAGCTTCAGTAACATTCAATAGTTTTGAAATGAAATTGAAAACTCAAATAAGTGACTTTTAATTTTAAAGTTTACGTTAAAAGTTTCAAAATGAAAGCTGGAAAATGTCAAATTTATTTGCAGTTAAAGAAATTATGAATTTTTCGATAAAATGTTTGATTTTTAGATCACAAAATTTCGGTTTCGGTCATTTTTTTTATAAACTTTTAATTTTTAGTTCAAATAATCTATTTTGGAACAATTTTTCGATAGATATTTGGGAGATTATGTCTTCTTATATTGACAATAGCAAATAAACTTCTAACAATTTTTATAAACCATTTTCAGTTTTGAACAAGAAACTATAAAAAAAATTTAATATGAGATCATGTATACATTTAAGAAAATCCGTTGTTTCGACAGACATTTTATAAAATTCCGTTATAGCATAGAGTTCATTGAGTTACAGAAAAATGCGTTGTTGGTTAATAATTCAATTTATTTTATTACAACTTTATCCATTCAGGGCTCCAATACAGTTTTTTCAGTTACTATAACGGATACAAGTTTTGGCAGGCAACACATCAATTCAAATTAGTTGAAATTACAAAAAAAATAGAAAAATTATGAACATGAATTGATTTTATGTAATTATTATTTTATTTATTTAATAATCATATTTAAAACTTTGTTGTTGTTATTATAATTATAATAAGTATAACAATTAACAACAAAGTATTTTTAACAGTGCATAAATAAAAACTTTCTTTTATACCCAAAACACTATAAGTAAGCAAATACAGTAAAAATAATATAATGTAGTATAATGTAAAATAATATAATACAATTTAATTTAATGTAATATAATACAAAATAGTATGGTACAATATTATATAATAAAATAATACTATAATATAAAAAATATGATATAAGATAATATAACATAAAAAAATATAATGTATTATAATATAATGTAAAATAACATAAAACAATACAATATTATTTTAATGCTAAATAATATAAAACAATTTAATATAGTTTAGTACAATATAATATAAAATAATATAATACAATATAATATGATATAATATAATATAATATAATATAATATATTATATAATATAATACAACATAGAACAACGTAAAATAATAAAAAAATATACTATGATACAATATAACAAATTGTGTGAATTAAAACTAGACAGTCATGCTTCGTTGAATAAATGACTTTTCTCCATCTGAAAATTTAGGCATCAGTTATTGTGGTTAATATTTCAAGAAATAGTTAGAATACTATTTAGATAAGTCATGGTTACTATTTAGATAAGCCGTGGTTACTATTTAGATAAGTAATGATTACTATTTAGATAAGTAATGGTTACTATTTAGATTGAAGTAGGGGCTGAAGGTCAATGTCGATAAATGTAAAGTTGTTTGACCTCACCACCAGGAAGATCTGAACATAGGAGGACAACAAGTTGGGAAAGTAGAGAGCTTCAAGTTCTTTGGTAGTGTGGTGCCGGGATCAGGTCAGGATATCAGGGGAAGAATAGCCACAGCTGCAAGTCCCTTTGGAAGGTTAAAGAAAGCCATCTGAAACAACCGGAGGATCAACAGAAAATTAAAGGTTAGGCTATATAAATCCCTTATTCTTCCAATAGCTGTGTATGCTAGTGAGACTTGTAGCCTGAAAGCAGAAGATACCTGTAGGCTTGAGGTCTTTGGGATGAGATGTTTGAGAGCACTGCTGGGAGTCGCCAGAAGAGATTGCCTGAGGAATGATTTCATCAGGGGGTAAAAGGGAGTGGTGGAGACCATAACAGAAGTTGTCCGAACCAAATGACTAAAATGGTTCGGTCATGTCATGAGACGACCTCCAGAGAGTTACCTGAGGCGGGCCCACACTGGGTCTTTTGACAGTAGGAATCCTAGAAGAAGACCACTTAAGAGGTGGAAAGACCAGATGCCTACAGATACGGGAATTACGCTGACCCAGTGCGAAGAGATGGCCGCCCAGAGGGATGACTGGGGACAAATACCTGGCAGCAGACCAAAAGCAAAAGGTCGATATGACCTATGCCGTTGAGTGAGGGGTACTATTTAGATAAGTCAAAATTACTGTTTGTACAAGACATGGTCACTATCCAGCTAGTCACGTTTATTCACTGACTGGTATTCACCAGTGAGTATTTTCCCTTCCTTGACATTGCCATAAAAAAAATGCCACGCTTAACAACTAAATAAATGTCCGCCAACAACGTGCTAGCCATGGTTGCAAATGTGCCATGCACACATAGCCTTGGTCATTGATAACTATTGAATAGCACTCCCTATTAGCATATATCCCTAGTTAGGGGCTGATCTTTGGCTATTAGCCACGATTTAGTGACTATTATATGTCTCCCTATGAAAGTAGCCAATAATTAGCTATTTAAATGCTACCAGGAACTACTGGACCGTAACAGCTGGTTGGTTGACAGCTTAACAATAGAGTTAGTCATAATCTATAGAAACTTTGACGGTACATGTGCCATACATACACACCCTGGTCCATTATGACCTGATTAAAGAAAAAAATTCTATTAATAACAATTTGGGCGAATTTAATCCCGTAGATTAATCCAATGGAGTTAATGTCAGTTTATAATTGGTCTAAAATGAGGCTTTGCCATAATTAAGCGCCATCTATGAGCACTTTTTTGAACTCGAGCACCAATCTCATTTTGGTAATGAATTCAATCACTCAATTAACCCTTTAATCCCTGGAGGTATTGACACTAATGATTGCTTTCAATGGTAATTCCAAAGTATTTTTGTTCTTATGGAAATAATTAATACGGAGTGAGAAAGGGTTAAGGTCTAAAAATAATGTTTAATAATTTAGTCCATAGGGGACGAATTCGTTCTCATTTTTGACACGAATTTTGATGTATTTCAGAATTTGTGGACCAAAATAATTTTTTTTTTGAGATCTGAAAAAATTTGATCAAGTTTTTAATATAGCTTTTGCGTCTTTTTTTCTGTCAATCTTTCTGTCTTTTTTTCTGTCAATCTTTGTTCTGAATTGATAAGAAAAAAAATTGAAAATGTCGTTTTTGTTGAAGTTTTTTGATTTTTTTTCTGTTATTAATTAACTTCGTTGTTATTTCACAGCATAATTATTATTTTTTAAGTATAACTACAAAAATATAGAAAATACAATATGTTTCTAACCTATGTATGAAACATTTTTATCAATAATGATACATAATGTATTTATATGTATTAATAGTAATAACATTAATAGTAATCATAATAATAAAAATAATAATAGTAATAATGATAAATATGTATTTCTGGTAATACTAATAACACACATATATTACTAGTAACAATAACACATATATATTACTAGTAATAATAAAACATATACATTACTAGTAACAATAATACATATATAATACTAGTAATAATAATAACACATGTAATAATAAAACATATATATTACTAGTAATAATGAAAAATATATACATACAGTATAGTATTAGTAATAAGAATAAATACGTATTAATGGTAATAATAATAAACATATATTAACACTAATAATAACAATAAATGCCTTTGACATGATATAATAATTGTATATTTAGTAGTTAATCACATTTGTCAAACTAATTATTATATCTGTCATATTAATAACAATATTATAACCAAAAACAATAATATTAATAATAAATATTAATAATAATAACAGTGAAAATGGTCATGACGATGATTGTTTTAAACATAATTGTTTGTTTGTTATATATCTTTTATGATTATATATTACAAAATATTATATTATGATCTATTATATTATGAACTAATACATTATAAACTATTATATTATAAACTGTTATATTATGATTATATATTATGAACTATTACATTATAAACTTTTATATTATGATCTATTATATTATGAACTAATAGATTATAAACTATTATATTATAAACTGTTATATTATAAACTATCACATTATATATTATTATATCAAACTATATTATTATATCAAACTATATTATTATATTATTATATTATTAATAAGAATTATATTATTATATTATTAATAAGAATTATATTATTATATTATTAATAAGAATTATATTATTATATTATTAAAACGAAGTCAAAGAAAAAATTTAGGCCTACAGTAACAAAGATTTTATTTTAGCGCTTCAAGAATTTTTCAGTTCTTAGTCTTGCTGAGAGTTTTTGTAATTCGATTAAAGCTTTTTTTTGAAATTCTTTTAAAAATTCGATTACTGCTTTTCTTTGAATTTTTTTTTGAAATTCGATTACAGCTTTGATTCATAGCTGAACAGTTTTCTTTCGAAAATTTTAAAGATCAAATTCGCATTGGTTAATGTTTTTTTAACCAAGTTAACTTTTTAAAATTAAAAATAAATACATCTAAAATTAACTTTTCAGAATTAGTTTGAGAAAACAAACAAATAAATTTGATCTATACATACAAGGCTTACCTGGCTGGGATGAAGCGCCATCTATCGGTTGTATATTGGTACTGTTCGATAGACTTTTCTCCTGGCAGAATTCTGCAGAATTACCCCAGAGTTACCCCACCAGAAATCACCACCAAACATTATTTGATTACCCTTACAACTTAACAGGGTTCATTTCTGTATGTTATTTTAAAAAATAAATATAAATTTATCTTACCGCTACGTACATTTTAACGAAGTTTTAAATTTTTGGGGTTTTAGGGGATTTGAACAATGAAAATAAATGGTTTTGGCGGTAATTTCTGATGTGGTAATTCTGCAGAATTCAGCCAGGAAAAAAGCCTATCGAACGCTAACAATCTTAGGGTAAACATCGCAAATAAAAGTTAGGTTTAAATATTTAAGACACTGTAAAGCCTTGAATAGTGTCGTTGTTTTATGCAAACATGTAAATATTATTATTATTAATAGCACTAGTTTCAGTAATAGCAGTTCTTGTTCTCCGCAATGCAAGTTCAAGCTACACTGAAGTCTTCATGAGTGTTTCAGCCCGATTATGTATTAACTTACATTAATCTGCTCATTCAGGCAATAACCAATGTCTTCTGGGTAATAATTAACAAGATACAACGTAAATTTTAAAATTAACTAGACTAATAATAGCAATAATAATAATACATAATAATTAATGATAGATTTATAAATTAAATTTTTCATATACTGTATTGTATCATAAAAAAAACAATAATTTTAGTAGACATAGTAACATAGTAATACAAACGAATGGTATACGGTACGTGTCTGGAAAAACTTATCGAAATGCAGTATATACATATATCAACGAATTTATTGATGTAATAAATTTCATCATCTCATCTCATCTGAATTGTAACCATTTCATCCACGTCTAAGTGATATCATAAGACCGAAAACACGTCAAACTATTGTTGAAAGCAACACTTATTATAAGAAACAAATTGTTGCCTTCTAGACATAACATTTCAAGGGACATTTTAAGGGACATTTTAAGGGACATTTTTAAGGGACATTTAACATTTTAAGGGACTGGAATGATCCAGTGTGTTTAAAACTACTTTATTGCGACCCACAGCCAAAGCATCAATCTGAATTGCGACTTATCAAACCTAAGTGTAGTGATATTGAATGTGATATTGAATGTGATATTGAATGTGATATTGAATGTGTAAATCAAAGATAAACACTGTTCACAATTTCCTTTGTTAAGCATCGACACCATTAATGTAAATTTCTCATGATCCATTTACATTGGAATGCTATGTTTACAATTGTGTGAAAATAAAATAAATAAATAAACAAACAAAAAAAACAACAAAAAACAAACAAACAGCAAAGAGCGAAATAAATAAACAAATAAACAAACAAACAAATAAAGAAATACAAAAAAACAAAAAAAAACAAAAACATTTTTCTAAGAAAAAACAATTTTTCACGCCCCATTCAATATATTCTACGACCCACTAAAGGATCGAAACCTTGCCTTGGAAATCCTGATTGTACACAATAAAGGTCGTTTTCAATACTAAATTTAATGTATTTTAGCTTTTATTGCATTATTTAATCAGGCATTATATGATTAAGCTGAATTAATTGGTTTCTGTTTTGAAATATTCTATTAATAAATCAAGCTTTGCTTAGTGACACTAAATGAATATAATTTATTAGCATTGATATGTTCGTTTATCATATTATTAATTATTATATTATTACACTGTTGTGTTATTTTATTATTATGTTAATAATAATTACATTATTATATTATTAAATTATTATAATATTATTATATTATTAAATTTTTAGTACCCATAAATAATATTTTAGCTCATACAATGAGAGTTGTTTCCAATATTAATTTCAATGTATTTTTGGTTTTTATAATGAAATGTATCTTGGCGTTATAGGATAAGGTAACGTCCGATATGAACTATAATAATGTAGATTATAAAATAATAACATATCAATACAATAGCATAATGATATAATTATTAATAATACAATAATACAATAACACAATAACACAATAATACAACATTACAATAACACAACAATACAATGATACAATAACACAACAATACTATAATACATTAATACAATAATACAATAATACATTAATACAATATTACATAATACAATAATATAAAATTACAATGTTACATAATACAACAGTACAATAATACAATAATATAACAATATACTAACATAATAATATAATGATATATCAATACAATGATACAATAATATGATAATACAATAATGTAGTAATGTAAAAATATAATAATTTAATAATGTAGTACTATAATGATATAGTAACGTAGTAATGTAATAATGGTTGTAATATAATGGTATAACAATATTTAGTAATATGAAAAATAGGAATTATAATACTCAATAACAATATTAATTCTCAGAATTTTGTCTCCCCTCAGAGTATATTAACATTAAAGAGAGTTTTCACAGCTTCGCTCTTGGAGGTGATCTGAATAAATTGATAATATCTTGTTTAGCTTTTCACCACAGACCGATAAGTTTACACTTGGAGTGGTCTATAAAAAAAATATGATGAAATACAAAACATAACAAAACTTATAAAATCTAGAACCAAAAATTATAAAGTATAGAACAGAAAATATAAACGATTAAATATAAAACAAAACATTTAAAAAATAAAAGGAAATAAAAAATAAAAAATATAGAACAGAAAATATAAAATATAGAACAAAAAATATAAAATATAGAACAAAAAATATAAAATGTAGAACAAAAAATATAAAATATAAAACACAAAATATAAATTATAGAACAAAAAATATAAAATATAGAACACAAAATATAAAATATAGAACAAAAAATATAAAATATAGAACAAAAAATATAAAACAAGATAAACAAATGACACAAAGAAAGGATGAAGCACAGAGGTATTTGGGGATCGGTGCACAAGTGAGTGCAAGTGAGGGAACCGCAGTTGGCAGCGTGAATAATCACGTCGTAATGGGGAGGCTAATCAGATAAGGTTCTACAGCCACTCGTTAAACGGGGGAGCGGTTCCCGATGTTGTCATTCGTTTCGATGCAGACGTCAACATTTCAGCAAAGGCAAACGTTGAAGAATCTAAGCCAGTGTGACACAAATTTTCATTCCTAAGAGGATGTTCATTTTTGGCACTTCTACAGTTTTTATTGCAGAAGTACACTTGTTCAAGAAAATGTTTTGGTTAAACAGGACGAAAAAAACATTGTTTTTGGCACACTGATTTAATTTAAACCTCGCATGGTTTTGTAGATTTTAACTAAATGTCTAAAAAAATAATCTTAAATTAAAATCAATAAATAGAAGCAAAGTTGAATGACATTAATTTCATTAATTAATCGACACAATTGAAGCATTTACTCAATGATGTTATATGTTCTGGAATTAATTCCACATTAGCTGTTAAGCAAAAATTATAATTGAAACCTAACATGAAAAACGTATTGTTAAAAATTAAAATTGGAAATGTGTTATGTGTGTACTTTTGAAACTAGTCTTAAACAAAATTATGTATAATTTTGTATGCTTTATTAAAAATGTTTAACAAATTTAGTCTCAATACAAATAAACAAACAACAAGCAGAATGGAAGAACGCAGTCATAAAGGGAACAAAACTCTTTGAACAAAAAATAAATATAAATGTAAATTCGAGAACTTGGAAAGTCCAAATAAATGAGCTGCCACAAAATATCTGCAAAAACATATATCTTGAAAAGCAGTTGAAGAAGAAATTTCGAAGATATATTGCGATGGCGAACAAATGAACACAAATGCAATTTCAAACATAGTTGTTGTAGTTGATAAATAATTGTTATTTAAATACACTTTTAAAGTATCATGAATGTTGCAATAAAGTTTCAATTATTAATGAAAACAATTGCATATGTATCAACAATAGCATAAGTAAGGTAAGCCCTATGTTATTATAATGTGGAATGTGGGTTGCCTCACTTGTGGTATTGTCAGTCCACACAATGATCATCAAAATTCGAATAATCATAAGACAACAAACATTTTTCAGCAGGTTCATCTTTAGTGTTTAATTTTCACGAATTTACTTACTCGGTTGAAATAATTTTTATTTGCTCACCAACAAAAAGTTGAAGAGATTTTATTTGAATGTAATTTAAATGTGATTCAATGAAAAAATAAACAGATTTTAAATTCAATGAAACAAACAAAAAAATTAAACAAAATATCTTCAATTCAATGAAACAAACAAACAAAATTAAACAAAACGTCTTTGCCATAAATGGAGGAGCAAATCAATATCGCCAACCAATGGTAACTGAAGCGAACATTTATGCCATCCTCGTGTATCAATATCTCACCGGGGACATTAAGACACAGTAAACGTCACTATCGCAACCATCTTCATTGGATCGTCAAATGATTTATTCCATCTTCATTGGAGCATCAAATGATGGCCAATGATTCACTCCATCTTCATTGGATCATCAAATTTTGGTCAATGATTCCTCAAGTTCACAGAGGGGAGATAAAACTGGTTGGTGAGTACGTGAAAAAGGGGAAATGATATAAGGGATAAATAAATACATTTTGTTTCCATCAAACTTATTGGTAAATAGTCATAAATTCATTATATGTGTTGCATGTTGAAGACTGAGAGGCAAAATATCCCTACTTCAATGGAGTTACTATACTACTTGGAATATTTGCATCTCAGTCCTCCAATTTGTCCAATGTTGTTACAATAGTTCGTTCATATTCAATACTAGAACGTCAGTGACATTATAAAATAATTTACCATTTCAAAAAATGTTAAACACGAAAAAAATCTTCAACTTCATTGAGTGACTGACAAACAAATTTGACAAAACGACAGCCAAGTTAGTTTGCCTTTCTTTATACAACAGCTGTTTTTCCAAAAGGACATTACTTTCTTAAGAAAGACTTGGTGCAAAATAAAAAATGCAAATTCAACTAATTCAAACATTTTATATTAACAACATATATAACAAGATGTGAAAACGTATCTAAAAAGAATAAAACTACATTTCCCAATCAGGCGACTTCCAAATGTAGCATTTAAATGAACTTCAAATGTTTCAAATCATAAATATAATTTATTTTATTTTATATTCAACTTTAAATGTCTGCGATTTGAATATAAAGAAAACGAACATCATCAAAATAGCAACCTCTTGAAAAAATTGCATATAATAGGGCATCCATCAACCAGAGGTAACACATGGTTTCAGTAAAAAACAAAAACCTAGATTACAGATTAATTGAACTTATAAAAAAATGTAAAATAAAAAAAAACTTTTTTATTTGTCTTCACCTCTTACAAAAATAGCAAACTATTTTCGAGTTAATTAAAACCATCATTTTTAGGGAAAAAATCTATAAAAACTTGTTTATTTAAAAAAAAAAGAGTTATTATTCAAGAAAAAAATTGTAAATTAAAAAAAAAACTTTACCTTCACCCTTTTATGAAAATAGTGAAATATTTCTAAGTTTATTTAAGTTATAAAACGTCATTTTTTAAAGAAAATAATATATAATTTTTTTTATTTAAGCAAAGTTATTATTAAGCTCATTATCTATAAACTTTCTTCAATAAAAAAAACTGTGAAATCAAAAATGAAAAACTTTTAACATTTACCTTCACCTAAATTGTGAACGCGAGATGCCGACGCAGACGACGACGACGGACTGACCCACGCATGTCCATTGTAATAGGGTATCCGTAGGATGGACACCCTAAATAGTTAATAACACATGACATGAAACATCAACAAATAATAATAAAATGAAACACGAAACAATTGATAGCGCATCCAAGAACAATGGAGGAGATGTACCCAATATAATCTTATTATAAATTGTAAACAATGACAAATGAAAATATAATTGATTGTACATAACAAACCAAACGTAATGCAGTTCAGGCATGCATGATTTAATGACTGGAAAAACAAACATTATAAAAAATGCAAATATGAACATTTTTTATTGGTTTATTCTTAATAGTGAGTTCGCTATTAGCATTTCAATCAATCTCCTTATTGTCATGTATTAGCTAATGGGGCCTGTGTGTGCACGCATGCATGCGTTCGTGTGTACGTGTGTTTGTGAACGTGTACGTGTGTGTGTTTGTGAACGTGTACGTGTGTGTGTGTGTGTGTGTGTGTGTGTGTGTGTGTGTGTGTGTGTGTGTGTGTGTGTGTGTGTG
>JARUHE010320892.1:0-11442 GCA_031471125.1 Archaeomysis grebnitzkii | reverse complement strand
TAAATTATTGTTATTGTTGTTGTTATTATTATTTTATTGTTTTTATTACTATTGTTTCTATTATATTTGTTATTATTGTTATTATTTTTATTATTATTATTATAGTTTGTTATTATTATTGTGTCTATCGTATTTCTTATTATTGTTATTATTTTTATTCTTTTTATTATTTATATTAGTTTTATTACTATTGTTTCTATTATATTTCTTATTATTGTTATTATTTTTATTATTATTATAGTTTGTTATTATTGTTGTGTCTATCGTATTTCTTATTATTTTTATTATTTTTATTATTTATATTAGTTTTATTACTATTGTTTCTATTATATTTGTTATTATTGTTATCATTTTTATAATTATTATTATTAATATTATTAATATTTTTATTTTTATTATTATTGTTTCTATTATATTTGTTATTATTATTATTATTGTTTTTATTTTTATTGTTTCTATTATATTTGTAATTATTGTTATTATTATTATTGTTTCTACTATTTTTGTTATTATTATTATTATTATTACTTTTATTATCATTATTTATATTATTTGTATTATTATTCTTATTATTACTATTATTATTATTATTAGTTGTTGTTGTTATTATATTTATTGTCATTATAATATGTATTCACTAGATTTATTGTAATTGAACAATTATTTATTTTTGTTATAACGTTTATTATAAGTTTAATAATTATTTATCATACAACTATAATAATTACCTATTATGTTTATTATAATTATAATGATTATTATTAAGATTCTTATAATTATGATAACAAATACTTTATTACAATTACAATAATCGTTATTATGTTTGTTATTATTATAACTAATACTAATTGTTGTGCTTATTTGTTTTAATTATAATAATTACTATTGCATTTGTTATAAATACGACAATATTTATAGTTTGTTATATTTTTTATACTTCTCATTATTATATCAACAACGACGAAGACGACAACGACGACATCAATTGTATACCTATATAGGGCTTTTCGCCTACGCTCGATAACAAAGAAAGATTACATTTTTATAAATCATCAAATGGTTCTCAATAAACTCACACTCACTAATAATCCAAAAGATTGAAGTTCTTGGTATGAGAAACAAATAAAATCTACGGTGTTTGTCTAACCACTTTCGAAATAGTTTGGTTGAAAATTGAATTAGTTTTTGAATGTTACAAAACTATAGTAATTATTATCTATTTATATATACTGTTGTATATTTTTGATTGTGTGTTAAGCTGAAAGTTACTATTACTACTATTGAGGGCAACAGCGCGTAGTCTCAATAACTCTCCGCCACCAGGCCTGCGAGTTCTTGCGAGCAGCTGCCCATACAAGTGAGCCTTTTCTGTATAACTCAAGGCGTTACAGTAACTAGAGATTCTTTACAACCAGGACATGTAGGGTCTCCAAGAAGGATTTATATCAGCAGATAGAACCCACTTCACTGGATCCGCATCTGGGAACCTGATCACATGGCCAAATAGTTGCAGTTGGCACCGTGAAAACATGCAGATCACTTGGCCAGTCTCAGCCTTACGGAACACTATATTGCTATGAATTAAGTCATTTCAACGGTAAGTTATAATTCTACGCAGAGCTCATGTACAAAAGAAGCTCAGACAACGCCTCCCCCTGCCAGGAGACCGAGAGCACCAAAAAAACTCGTTTTAGTCCTTCTGCGCAAATGTCGACATTTCCAAATACTACAGGTTCGATACCCACACCCAAAACGTCACTAATATCCTGGATTTCTATCTTACTCCAGGATACTTTACGTCCAGGGAACTCTGTTTCCCGAATAAGTATTTCCAGGGAACACATCAAGATTTTCCACATTACATTAAAAAACTATTAAATTATCGACAAAATCAAGATCAGTGATCTTTAATTTTCATAGCGATGCTACACATACAGACTCATCAACTGTCCTTCCCATTACCAAGTCCATATATACATTGAAAAGTTTAAGAGCTAGGATAGAACCTTAATTCACCCTTGATCTCACCAGGAAGAAACCGAATTGGTCCCCTCCAATCTTGACAATATTCTCAGTGTTAACGTAAAGAAGCAAGATCAGTTTCAGTATCCTAGTACGATACAAAAGCAAATCGCACGGAATCAAACGTCTTCTTGAAATGGGCATACTCTAATAAATAAAAGTCGGCACTCAATAAGAACACTGAGCCACAAGACTCTAGCAATGGTTGACCTATTAAGTGTGAGCCCAGCTCACATATGACGCTGGGTAGAGACCAAATCGCAAATGCGCTTTAATAGGATATGTGCAAAGATCTTGCCATGAAAACTTAGAAACGTGTTGCCACAATAATTTCCAGTCTTCCGTTCTCTTTAAAAAAGAGATGCCAAGCCCTTTTCTCTAGTCAATGGTAACAGCACCGGACTACCACACCTTGGTACAGTAATACCATTCAACCACCGACTCATGCCGCCATCCTCGCCTTAAGCAACTCTGCAGGAACACCACAGACTCCCAAAGCATTTTCATCCTTCCGTTCGAAAACCATTCTATTCACCTCTTGGTGAGAGGGTGGACTCTCCCCTACGGGAAGAGCAGCACCTTTGCCAATCATAACCGTACCATCCGTTCTTAGCAGGGTATTGAAATTTTCATTATTCTCCCTAGCCAAGGCGTCAATTAGATTATTTTTCACCCCACGTCTTTTATGTTATGATTTGGTGAAAGGGTAAGCTTTGGAGGCTTGCGTGGGTTAGCTATAATTATAAATCGTAAATAATTAAATTAAAACAATTAGAATTACTTGACATTAATCTAATAAGAAATGGTAACAATTTTAAATTGTAATGTTTTTAAGTTAATGTCGTTTATATGAAATCTGACCATCAAAAAAATTGCAAGAGAACAAAGACACTTATTTATTCCCGAATTACGATGACGTTTAAGTGTTCCACGTCTGGACTTGGCCTCCGTTGTGATGAATTCACTTCATCTTAGTATTTGGAAATATCATTGTGTGTGCAAAAGGACTAAGGTAAGTTTTTCGGTGCTCTCGTTCTTCCGGTCATGCTATATGGCAATGCGACTTGGACGATGTGGGACATTGAAGGGCATCGTCTGAGCTCCTTTAGTAAACAGGCTCTATGCAGAATTATAAGGTACTGTTGGAGCTATTCCCTTCCTACCGATACAGTCCTTCGTGAGACTGGGACATGCCAAATGACCTGGGACTATTTGGGCATGTGAATATAATCCCGGATGCGGATCTAGTGAAGTGGTTTCGATCTATTTTTGTAGACGCCCTCGTGGGTGAACTCGCATGTCCTGGTTGCAGAGAATCGACGGTCACTGTGAGGACTTGG
The DNA here is from genome assembly GCA_031471125.1 of Archaeomysis grebnitzkii. Lineage (NCBI taxonomy): Eukaryota > Metazoa > Arthropoda > Malacostraca > Mysida > Mysidae > Archaeomysis > Archaeomysis grebnitzkii. Next base: position 8,080 of record JARUHE010320892.1, on the reverse strand, counting down.
GCTACGCAGGGAGGACACAAGCATGGGCAGATGCTCGCAAGGACACACAAAGCTGGCGGCGGATAGTTACCTAGGCTATGCGCTGTCTTGGTGTATGCGGTCATTAGGGGTATTAGTATTAGTGGTATTAGTAAAGTAGTATTATTGGTGTTCGTATTAGTATTAGTGGTATTAGAACCTAGCAAAAATTCAAGTCGGAATGTTAAATAAATGTTTAAATTGTTTACCGAGTTTTTCATTTCATAGAAAAAACAAAATATATTCAAGTTTCACTTTGTTATATTGTATTGTAGACTAAACATTAATAATATCAATCTATGAAAAAGTATTATTAGTCTGTTTTGATTTTGGGAATGTTTTTGTCATGAGGTATTTATCATGAACTGAAATACGTGTCCCAATCAAAAGAGTTTATTTAATTATTTATATGAACTTGAAATATATGTTTGAGAATAATTTCTTCGTTTATCATGAACTTGAAATAAATCGTTAAAAATAAAATATAATGTATTTCTTATTGTTATTGTCATTTATTTATCATCAATTTAATTGTTTATGTATTTATTCAATACGTTTTGTTATTTATTTATCTTGTTATGCATCTGTGTATTTATTTATTTATTCATTTATCTGTTTATTTATATATTTGTTTGTCCATGAACTAGAAGCAATTGTTCAAAAAGAAGGAATCGTGGAAGTGCGAAAAACATTTGATGTGACCAACGAGTCATTAAGGTCTAACAACCGGATGTGTAAATATCGCCATTGAAGATCCTCAATAATTTATTTTTTCTGATGGAAAAATTTATGTAATTTTCTCACTATCAATTGTTCGTCGCTCCTCGATATGGCTGGTTGTTATTTTATTTTATGTTATTTTATTTGTTGTTATTTTATTTTATGTTATTTATTATTTGTTTTCATGTATTTATTATTTGTTTTCATGTTTTTATTATTTATGGTTTCAATATTTCTATTATTTATGATTTCAATATTTTTATTATTTATGATTTCAATATTTTTATTATTTATTATTTCAATATTGTTATTATTTATTATTTCAATATTGTTATTATTTATGATTTCAATATTGTTATTATTTATGATTTCAATAGTTATTATTTATGATTTCAATATTTTATTATTTATGGTTTCATTATTTTTATTATTTATGGTTTCAATATTTTTATTATTTATAATTTCGATATTTTTATTATTTATAATTTCGATATTTTTATTATTTATAATTTCGATATTTTTATTATTTATGATTTCAATATTTTTATTATTTATTATTCAAATGTTTTAGTTATTTATTGTTTCAATATTTTAATTAATTATTATTTCAATGTTTTAATTATTTATTATTTCAATATTTTATTATTTATTATTTTGATAATTTAATATTTTTATTATTTTATTATTTATTGTTTCAATATTTTTATTATTTATGATTTCAATATTTTTATTATTTATTGTTTCAATATTTTTATTATTTATTGTTTCAATATTTTTATTATTTATTGTTTCAATATTTTTATTATTCATGAGTTCAATATTTTATTGTTTATGATTTCAATATTTTTATTATTTATTATTTCAATATTTTTATTATTTATTATTTCAATAGGTTTATTATTTATGATTTCAATATTTTTATTATTCATGATTTCAATATTTTATTGTTTATTGTTTCAATATTTTTATTATTTATTATTTCAGTATTTTTATTATTTTAACATTTTATTATTTGTTATTTTAATATTTTTATTATATAGTATTTGATATTTTTATTATTTATTATTTCAATATTTTTATTATTTATTATTTTGATAGTTTGATTATTTATTATTTTAATAATAATATTGTTTATTATTTTTTTTATTTTCATTATATTTTATTTCAGCAATATTATCTGTTCTGTTGATTACTAATTTGTATTGCTTATTTTTTCCCTTTTTTATTATCTATTTTTTTAATAACTATCATTTAAACATTACATACCTTACATTGAAAATTTAAGAAAATGTATTTAATGTAGTGTTCATTGTGAACATAAATTAATTTGCTTTGATTTATTACAATAAATTTATGAGCAACTTGAATATTATTTAAAATCGAAAGCTCAAACTTTAATTTAAGGTTCCATGAAGGAGGGAATGTTGGCATTATTATACTTGTAAATTACATTTCTTATTATTATTATTATTATTATTATTAAACTTGTGAATTAAATTTCCAACTTATTGTCATAAAAACTTACACATATCTTTAGCAGCCTGCATTTTTTTTTCTATAATGTTCAGCTTATATAACAGCACCTTTATATATTCCAAACAATAATTATGTATTCCATAACTTATTGTCATAAAAACTTACAAAAATCTTTAGCAGCTTACAATTTGTGTTCTATAATGTTCAGTTTATATAATATAGCATCTTTATATATTCCAAACCAGAATTATGTATTCCATAACTAAGAATTGTTTGGATTGTTTACGTAAATTAGTTATGTAAAATATTTGAAATTATTTTTTTGGAATGTCATACATAGGCAAACATTTTGGAGGTATATTTGAAGTAGGACACCCGCACAGAAACACAAGGTGTGCATTAAAGCAAAATAAATAGCCACCAGCACATTTAATGTTGGTATGTGTCCATATCTTCTTTCCCGTCTTTATAATTTCCAACGAGTCTCCTCCACCTGCTTCCATCATCCACTCTTCGTTCTCACATTGGTCGCTATACAGTTCCTCCACCTCTTCTTTGGTCTTCCTCTACTTTTTCCATCTTATCTTTGATCTTCCTTTACTTCTTCCCAGTATTTCCATATCCAGTGCTATCCTCTCGTGACTTTGTTCGACACTCCTCATGACATAGCCATACCATCTGAGTCTTCCTTCCTGTGTCTTCTGTGAAATCTCCGCCGCCTTCACCGTTCCTCTGATCCTTTCATTGCAAACTTTATCCTTCCTCATCTCATCACACATCCATATAAAGATTTTCAAATTTTGATGAAATAGACATTTTTATATTTTGAAATAATATTATGAGCATATTTTTTGATTTATAGAATAGGTTAATTTAAGTTAACCGGTCTATTCTCTGTCACGCTTCACTTGTCAAACTTAACACTACTAACCATAGTAAGGATGTGCATTCTATATATGGTACTTCTTCCAACCCGAGGTATGCTTAGCATGTCAGATCTTAGAGGAAGACAGCCACGCTAAATTTCCCATAAAATAGTAGAGTGGGTTCTAACCGATGCGAATGATATTTTTGGTTAATCTACACTGGACTTTATTTTCCATTCAGTCAGAAAGAAAGAAAATGAATAATTTAGTCATCAAATGTGTTCAAACATATTTCGTGGCTTATCATTTGTTAAATTATTGTCTGGAGTCTTCAATAAAATAAACTTAACTGATAATTATCAAAAGTTTGAACTTTTTCCAAATATTTTTGCGAAAGCTAAAATTGGATGAAACAAGTCCGAAGTGAAATATTTATTCACAAAATGGCTTCTGGTCAAATCCATAATTGAGAAACTCACATTTATGATTAGTCATCGAGTGTCATTTTCTCAGAATCAATTATTTTCAAACTTAATTTAATTATTTGGAGTAAAAGTTTTCATTTCAGTTCCTAGTGGGACGTATTCGACCCATACAATAAGGGTTGTGTTGAGCTTAAATTTTAATATATTTTAGTTCTAATGAGAATTACTCATCAGACAATTAAATTTGGTGCACAGTAGAATGTCAAAATAAAATAATAACTCAAGGTATAATATTCTATCTTATAATTAATATCGATTTAACATTTATTTTTCATATATATCTGTACTGTATAAAGAGACATAGTTTAATATTTTTATTGGTTTAAAATTTAAATGAATAAATGAATATACAAGAAAGAGGATTTTTTTAAAGATATATTTTTATTTTATAACATACTTGATATTAAACAGAAGCTAAATGGCTTTCAAGAAACTTACCTCGTGTAAAGTCAATGAAATATTTTCACATCAAGTGAAATAGTAAAACTATTTCACAAGGGAAAATTGTTTTTAAAAAAACGTTAAAAACAGTAAACATTTATATATCTCATTAGTTTTGAAATATATAGCCTGTTACAATTATTTTAAATCAAGCTTAAACAAATAAAAATAAACCACCCTCAATATTTTTGCCATCGGCGCTACAACAATAAATACGGGTGGCACAACACTAAAATTAAGATCAATCTAGAATGATCTGAATTTATCCAGATCGACTCGTATTGAACAAAAGTGCAACCAATAATAAATAACAAATTATTTTATGAAATTATATAATTAAAAATTGCTATGGAATCTTATTTACTTACAAAAACAATTTCGTATAAATAAATCTATTGTAAATTTTAAAGATGTATAAACATAAATTAACATTTAAAATCATTTGTTATTTAGGCTTAAATTAGAAAAGTTTGCAGTGGATACTTTAAATTTCTATAAATCTAGATTTGAAAAATAAAAATCTAAAACACGTAAAATATATTCAGATAATTTTAAAATAGTTGAAAAATACTTTCCATTAAGATCTCTTTCATGGATTGAACCTTTTGCATGTATCTTCATGCCTGACATTGTTCAAATTATTTTATAGAACAAGAAATTATCAAAAGTCTTGTCATTTATTCTTTATAAATGTTCATTAAATAAAAACAGTTTTACAACCACCTGAGTTACAATTAATCTATGTTATTATTAGACTGTAAAAAAATGTTTAAACCTAAGTCTTACATCTCATGTTTGCCTCTATTTTGTGCAGAAATAAACTTGTAGTCACTTGCTTATGTATGCTTATTAAACATTATTAATCACTCAATAAAATAACAAAACAAGTGTGGCACCAAAACCTGTGTATCGCTTAAGTTCCAAAAAAAGGATTCCGAAATGTGTATTTTAACAAAATGAAAAAACATGGATTGTTCTTCTTGAAAGTGTTGACTATAAGTTTCTTCTGTAGTAAAAGTTTTTCAACATAGACAGCAAACAAAAAATTGTGGTATAGTGAATTGAAACCACAGCTTGAGGATTAGGATTTATTTTGTGATTACGTATAGCTTAATTTGTTGATAAAAAGAGAAAGTAAGAGCTCATATAACTTAGGCATATACGTGTAATCTGAATGAACAATTGCTCTGCGTTCAAATTCAGCAACTGTCCATCCAAGAAACCCAGTACAAGCATCGAAAATAGTAGGAGCCAAGACACAACCCTGTCCCACCTCAGATCTCAACGAGAAAAAAGCAGGATGTGTTCCCTCCACTCTTTACAGCCCTCTCAGTACCAGTGTAAGGAGTTAAGATCAGATCCAGTATTCTAGGAGGAGTCCCAAGTCTACGAAGCAAATCACAGAGTGCTTCCCTATCCACGAAGTCAAGTCAGACGTACAAACACTTCACCAGTGATGCCACGATAGTTGTTGCAGTACCTCTGGTCTTGCTTTGCTTAAAGAGAGAGTGGCCATCCCTCTTCTTAATTCAAGGGGAATACCATCGGAGTGTTACACATTGGTAATAAAACCATCCAGCCATTTCATCATGCCGTGTTTTACTATGTGTTTGCTAATATTTGTGAACTAGGTTTGTTATTGTGTGTTATTATGTATTTTACTATGTTTTACTATTCGCTTGTTACTGCGTGTTACTATGCGTTTACTATATGTTAGTAATAGTGATGGGAACACACAATAACAACTATATAACTATATGCTTTTACTGTGTTTTGATGTGTATTATTATGCTTTCTCACTTCACTTCCAAAGTCAAGAAACGTCTTGATAAAACAAAACCGTGTTCACGAAATCAACGCAATTACTCAAACCATTGACCGTAGCCCCACGTCTTAGAGCAACATTTCAACTATATTTATTGTACGTCGTTGGTAACTAATTTTATAAGGAAGTCGGCGCCGTGTAATTTATTACTATGGGAAAACACAATATTTTAAGAACTTTTCACGGCAGTTTTCTGTATTTATACAAATTGATTCCTTTATATGCATGCTTGAATGTAAAGGTTTTAGGAGTTTTAAAAAATTTACTATAATTAAATTATCACATACAATAATACTTTTATAAATTACTAAACCATAAAAATATTAAAGTTTTCATTACGTATTCACAAATATAGCGTGTGCGTTCGTGTGTGTGTGTAAACCATCAACATTAATTTTGATAATGCCAAAATAATTAGGTTTTGATAAAAACTAGACGAAAATTTAACTTTACAATAGAATTGTTTTCAATTTCAATATCGGTTTAGGTTTTTCTAAATTTTACAAGTTTTTATACATAATTCTGTTTTATTTAAAAACCTTATTGAATAACTTAACACCGCATAATTAAATTAATTTTACAATTTATGGGTACTATTATTTCTTGGGCGTTAGTACAGTATGTGCATAAAAATATATGACTTATTTGTTTTTGCTTGAAAGATTGTATACACAAGTAAAAAGAAGCATGAACTGATTAAACATCTATCGTTAAATGTAAGAAATCAACGAAAATTCACCAAATCCAGAAATGCAAAGAAATCTCAATCCAAATCCTGTGAGAGAAAATTTTCGGTTTCAGCCAAGTCTGAAGGGTTTGCAAACGGAACCGATTCTTTCTACAGAGGATAATGTGGAAGGTAAGAAGTAGAAGAACGAAGAAAAAAGATTAGCATGAAGAAAAACAGAAGGGAAGAACAAAATGAACAAGAAGAAGAAAGAAAGAACAATAAGGAAGCATAAACGAATAACCAAAGGATGAAAAAACAAGCAGAGAACAGAACGATACCAGCAGTGGTAAACGACATTGCATGACATAGCAGGAGAGTTTCGAGGTAACTGGGAGATCATGCCAGGGTACGCTTGTGTACCTAAGAAAAATAAGCAAAAAGAACATAAATGATTTATCCCCTCATTGAGCGCCTTAAGACGGAGATACTTATGTTCATTTTTTCTCTCCCTATTTATTTAATCTTACTTTTTCATATCTTAAACTAGTACCTATTGTTAAATAAAAAATTAATTATATGACTAAAGCATAAAACTTCAAGTTCCCGAAAGTGTACATTTCAAAATTTAATTTAATCTATTTTCTTACAAACATTTTTCCATTAATATAGAGCCCTATATAAAACTAAAATAGTTTTTTCGAGTTTGTATAATTTAGTTTATTCGATGTTATACATATTTTTTGTTAATGAAACTTTTTAAAAGCCCAAGTAGGCTGTAGTTTGGATATAATTAGCTAACTATTTCCATAAGGAAACTAGAAATAAGAACCAAAACAAAATGTTGTTAAACAAATTGGTTTAAAATCTTACAACTCTTAAATATGGGAGGAGATGGGCGTAGTACTTGAATGTATATTAACGTCAGCTCGATTAGTGTTGGACTTGTAATAATATTGATGGAGTATCGACAGTTCCTAATAACTGTTGTTTAACTTTAAGCTCATAAGCAAATTGTAAACTAATCATGAGTGACTGATCGTTCAACTATAAAATAATAATAAATTTGAATTCTTTAGTCATAATAATAATATAATAAGAAAAAAAAATATCAACATAATAATAAAATAATAACAATATAATAAAAAAATATTAACAACATTATAATATTACAAAAATAAAGTAATAACGTGGGTGATACATTAAACCTACTTATACGAGTGTTTAAAACATTTAAAAAAGTAAATATCAAAAAATAATAAAATAAAACGTCCATCAGTTCCATTATTTAATTTAACCATTAAATAAACTTTTCATTAACTTTGAAGTATGTTTCATGTAAACTTAAAAATAAATTTCATATAGATTTTTTGAACATTTTTACTCATACTTTGTATTATTTTATGCGTCAACATTTTTGTTATTGTATGCCTAATTATATTTTCGTTAATCATTGAGGTAATCCCCAAATACTGAGTACATTTTATCTAAAAAGTACTTCAGTACTTGGTAACACTTTTATTTTTTTTTTTTTTTTTTTATTTTTTTTTTTTTTTTTTATAGACCACTCCAAGTGTAAACT
>JARUHE010320871.1:1421-11443 GCA_031471125.1 Archaeomysis grebnitzkii | reverse complement strand
AACTATAATTAAATATTTGTTAATAACTTCGTATTTGTTTTAAATGGCCTAGAATGAAATAAATTGTCTATTTATTACCAATATTAATATTTTCATCATTTATTTTGTTTCAATATTTTTGTCATTATTTTTTCAACATTTTTTTCATTTATTTTTTCATTATTTTTTTTAAAATATTTTTTCATCACCAGTTTTCTAAATATTAGTTTACTTCATCATTTTATTTTTTTGTTTTTTCAATATTTTTTCATCATTAGTTTTTTTTCAACAATATATTTTCAAAATCTTTTCCATTATTTGTTTAATATATTTTCCATTATTTTTCCATCGTTAATTCTTTTTTCATCATTAGTTTTTTCTAAATATCTTTTTCATCATTATTTTATTTTTTTTAATGTACTTTTCATCATTATTTTTTCTAGATTTGTTTAAATACTTGTGTTCATCATTAATTTTTTCCATCATCAGTATATTTTAACCTTTTTTCATCGTTAGTTTTTTTAATGTTGTTTCATTAGTTTTTTTAACTTTTTCATTAGTTTTGTTTTAATATTTTTTTCATCATCAGTTTTTTTTTAAATATTTCTTATCATTCGTTCTTATAATATTGTTTTCATTAGTTTTTTTAATATTGTTTTCATCATTAGTTTCTTTTTAAAGTCACATCTTTAATTTATTCCCAAAAACCAATATTTCATAAATGCATAAACTTGTTTGCCTTGATCAACTTTTTCTAGATTTTTTTGTTGAGTTGGAGACCTCAAACATGTCTAACATACAGTTAAAGTAGTTTGTTTCATTATTGTTACTAATAATAACATCATAAATTTTAATAATCAAATATTAAACACATATATATGTAAGCTATATCATTTTATTTATTTTATTTGTTCACAAAAATGAAGTAGTTTTGAATAAATATTTAAAAAAAACCTTTTAATAAACTTTTTTTTTGCAAATAATTTTTCTTTTTAGATAGTTCTGTAAAGATGTTTTTAGAAGTAAAATAATTTTTTGAAGAAGTTTTTTTAATCACACAATAAGAACGAATTTTCAATTTCATACTACACAAAATTTCAATGTTTTTTTATGAAACAAGAACCAACAACTCGAAACCAACTTGTCTCCATCAAGCAAAAGTTTGGTGAAGTTGTAAGTAAGCAAAAAAGGCATTAGTCGGTCTTGACTAAACCACAGAATAACTAAGAAACGTTCATCAATGCTAATTATAATAATTTTTCCCATCCAATCACATCGAAATGACAGTAGTGACGTACCCGTCACGTGGCCACTTCGAGTATGTTGGCTGGTTGGTTTATCTGCTTAAGGGCAAACCAACCAGCCAACCAACATATTCGAAGCCGTCACGTAACAGTGACGTCACTGCTTTCATACAGGGTATTGCAGCCAAATCCGACATTTGACAAAAAGAAAATGAAATAGGTAATAAAAACAAAAGTTGTAAATGCAGAGACCCGACAGTTTTTTTAGCAACAGTTGGAGTTATATACTACATTATTTTTCAATGTTTCCGCCGCCGGCTGCGACGACCATCTCAAGGCGGGCGGGAAATGAGTCACACGCTTTGGCAACCATGTCCTTGTCTAAAGCGGCGAACGCTTCCACGATGGCAGCCTTCAGAAAATCGACCGTGTTGTGGGTGTACTTGTTGATCTTGGCCTCAATCACGCCCAAGAAGAAATAGTCAAGGGGATTGCAGTTGGGGAAGGAGAGCGGCCACAAGTACGGCGACCAGTGTTGATGAACCTTGTTGAGCAGCCACGTCTGTGTCGTTTTGGTCTTATGTGCAGGAGCGTTCGGAGGCAATTTTTCCCATCCAGGGCTTCACCACGCTCCTCAGCATCTTCTGGTAGTTCACGGCGGTGACTCTCAGGCCCTTTTGAAAGAAGAGCGGAGGTATAACGTCCCTCTCGCTGGAGATGACGCCAAGGAACATAACGGAGGAGGGAAATTCGTATGCTTCACAACGGGAAACTCCTCGATGTCTTTAAAAATCCACCTGTCGTTCTGCTTGTTGCTCGTCTGGTCCTTGTCGAAATTATTTTCATCAGAGAAGAACCTCAGCATCCCAGCGGACCCGTGCTTAAGCTCGTTCAGCAAAGAAGCGGTCTTGACCTTCCTCGACTCCTTGGAGGCATTCGTGTCTGGTCTCTGCATATACAACTTCTGTTTTTATTACCTATTTCGTTTACGTTTTGGCTGCAACACCCTGTAGTTCGTTGTGATTAGCTAAATAAAGTTATAGTTGGAATGCTAGAATTGCATAATCATCAATTGTAGATAACTTCTGAAATGACAATGCATTTCTTTGACATTGCTTAACCATGTTACTAATTACGCTTTCTCAAGGCATTCTACCTTAAAACCTCAAGTTCTTCCATTTGTTTTAAATAAATATTTCTCTAAACCTTCAAACAAATTATTTGTTAACTATAAATTTAAACTTTCTTCTGAAGTGTATGCTTTAATAAGTAAATACTGATTTCGAAACAAAACATACTAGGTAACACCACTGTATAATATTATGTTCTTTATTTTCATTCAAACAAAATTTTCTGTAAAATTAGTTTTTGTATATGAAATAATTTGCAAATCATCGGCCGCCCCCTCCCTCATCCCCAAAAAAATTGAGATCCCGAACAACAATCAGAGGTCATTTATAGAATCTGTTTTTTCAAACATAACTTATTAATAGTTACAATGATGCTATTAGTAATTATCAAGGTGTAGCCTATATACTAAAGGTGTGCACAATCGAATGTTTTGCGCTGTTTCGTTGGTCACTGGCACGTCATAGCGACGGTGTATGTGCTAGTTTGTCCTCAGTGGTGTTGTTATTAACGATTTAAAATTATATTCATATATGCTACAAAAATTTCCATTAGGAAAAAACTTTTAAAATCAAGGCCTGTTAATTAAATTGTAACGTTATCCCTTGTGGTTAGACAATTATACATTCAACATAGCTTTCGTAAGATCGTTTTTTTGTTAAATATTTATTTAATTAAATTATTCTGTTATGTAAGAACAATTAACATTTCAAGTTTTTGAGAAATATTTGTTTACATTAAAAAAAACACTAAAAACACATAGTAAAACAACAACAAATTTGCTCTAACCAATAATATACTTCAAGTAAAGTCTTAGCAAAAACATATCAAAATTAAAAACAACAAATAAAGCATGAAATAGATTAGCCTATGAAAAAATTAGTTTGACTTACAAGTTATTTCAGACAAAACAGTTTTGTTTATGTTTAGTTAAAACACGATTTAGCATTTTAAAAAACATGAAACAAATCTATATAGTTATTTCAGTTTTTATTTTGATTTCTTATCAAAATTGATAAATAGCCTAAAAAACTGTCATATGTTTAGTTTTTAAAGAAATAAACCACAGCATAAATAAAATATTGGGCATGAGATTCAATGCTTCAATAATTATATGGAGACTAAATATTAATATAAATTCTAGCGACTCCTATGTTTATCGTCATGCGTTTTGTATTGTTCCAATCAATGATATTATTTACATTTACTTTTTAAGCATACTGAAATGTCCAACTTGTATAACATGTAATATAGGCTACACAAAACTATCTAAATATGTTTTCAGAATATAAAAAAATTATACCACACAAATAAATTTAAAATATGATTATTTCACAAAATAAATATTTTTATACCATTTTTATTATGTATGCAGACATAAGTCAATGAATATGTTAGGCAGGAAGAGGCATATATTATTAAGTATTTTCACAATACCTCATAACTTTTGCAATTTAAAAAATACAGGATTATAGTCTCAGCATGAGGACAAACTTTTGTTGTCTTGGTGTAACTACTAGTATAAAACGTAACTAAATTCAATTAAAATATATATTTATTGATGAAAGTACAGAAAAACCGGCATTGTCGCGTCGCATGCTGTACGAAAACTGCAGTATTTAAGGAAAGTTTAGCATACCGTGACCCACTAAACAAAACCTAACCTGATCTTGCTCATCAAATGGTTTTTGGTGGCCAAAAACACCTATTAGAACCAATACACCAATAAAATTAGTACAGCTGGTACGCTTGTCAATTTTAAACACCAATTGAGACGCTAGTTTTCGTACAACATGCGACGAAATAATGCCGGCTGCTCTCAACTTTGTCCTATATATTTATTAAAAATATATTAAATAAATGAAAGAATGTTTGTTCGTCTAGCAAAGACGTCATTACATGCCGAGTGACGAAGGATAACGCACACAACTTTTAGTATATACATCTTGGTAGCCATATTAATAATAATGATAATAATTACCATAACACGTTAATAATTATATCAATAATGATAATAATAATTACAATAAAACAATGATAATTATGTTAATTAAAATAATAATAATTAGATTAATAACATTAATAATTATATTAATAATGATGATACTAACATAATCATAACGATTTTTATTTGAGGACAGGTCAAGCTGAGGCAATCAAAGCAGCGGAGCCGAAGGAAATAATATTATTAATATCTCGTTAAAGGTAAATCATTAAATGATTATGATTAATAAATTATCCTCAATTATCCACATTAATCTCAACAGTAATTGCAATTTCGTTTCTTTTTCCGACAATATCTTACTCCAATCGTTATTTTACATTTCTACTCCTTTTCATTGATGTTATTTGATGTTTTTACTCCTTTTCATTGATGCTGGTTGATGTTTTCAATCATTTTGGTTGATGTTATTTGATGTTTTTACTCCTGTTCATTGATGTTATTTGATGTTTTTATTCATTTTAATAGATGTTATTTGATAATTTTACTCCTTTTCATTGATGTTGTTTGATGTTTTTATTCATTTTAATGGATGTTAATTTGATAATTTTACTCCTTTTCATTGATGTTATTTGATTTTTTCAATTATTTAGGTTGATGTTATTTGATGTTTTTATTCATTTTAATAGATGTTATTTGATAATTTTACTCTTTTTCATTGGTGTTATTTGATATTTTCAATCATTTAGGTTGATGTTATTTGATGTTTTTATTCATTTTCGCTGATGTTATTTGATGTTTGCAATCATTTTCATTGATACTGTTTGATGTCTTTGCTATTTTTCACTGATATTATTTGATGTTTTTTATTTTACTCTTTTTCATTTATGTTTGTAATCCTTTTCATTGATGTTATTTGATGTTTCTACTCTTTTTCATTGGTGTTTGATGTTTTCAATCATTTTGGTTGATGTTATTTGATGTTTTTATTCATTATTCATTGATGTTATTTGATGTTTTCATTAATTTTAATTGATGTTATTTTACATCTTCACTCATTTTCATTGATGCCTTTTGATGTTTTCACTCATTTTCTTTGATGTTATTTTATGTTTTCATTTTCAATTATTCTATACCAAAACCATCTGCTCTAAAGTTTGAACATTATGAACATAAGATATTATGATTACAATTACATCACAACCTCTATCTAAAAAGGTCACCACGCTTATATACTTATTTTTTAATGCTTTACACTTCATTCTAAAGATACAAGTTTAGCAATAAAATAATAATATTGTTTTTCATGAAAAATGAAGGCTTTTGTTTGAAGATTCAATAGGCATTTATAAACATTAGCATTTCTGTATTAGGTGACTACAATAGCGTAGCCTAGATATCACGTTTGATTATAAAGTTATAAAATAATAATCATTTTACCAATACTCGTATTTATACTGTACTTTTACGTCTCTTCATAAATACTAAATGTCGCTCCATAGTAAATTGATCTCTTCATAATAAATTCTCTAAACTAAACACACATTTCGTACAATATACAATAAATGTTTTTACGTAACCAGTTCTGCCCATTGGGATACCAGGTGGTTGCTTTCTATGTATAAAATGTTGTAAACTTGTGAAATGGATTTATGAAACTCGTTAAACAAAGATCATATCCATATACTCGCAGAACAGCGATCTAAAAAGTGTCATAAAACATTAATATCTCTTAATAAAGCTTTATGAAAACACCACTAAAACTGTTATTAATTTTGTTTATAGACTCAATAATATAGTTTTTGTTACATAAATTATGTGCTAGTTCATAGCATAAATATTTCACTTCAAAAACAAAGCTTACAGAGTGATTTCCCAATTTAAATATACATGGTTAATCTGGACAAACTGTTGTTCTGCAGAACTGCACACAAACTGACTTGACTTAGTTAAGTTTCAACTTCACTGTTTTTTCCCTTTGAGTGCAATATCTAGGTGTGATTGAAGTGCAACCATTTGTGGTGCCAACAATGTTGAATCAATTTGCATACCCAGTTTCATTAGAAGTGAGTATTCCCAGTTTACAGCCCCATACACTTTTTGAAATATCCTCAATTTTATAAATACTACATATTCAATTACTTCACTACATCATCAGCAGTTTTACTTAATGGTACTCAGAAGATGTTCATACACTCATTTATAAATGTTGTAACAGGTTTCTCGTTTTAAATTTCAATACCTGTACATGTATTGATAAACATGTTCAATCATTTTTACCCGTTTTCTCTGTGAGTTTATAAAATCTGATTAATTCAATCAGTTCATTTAATTGCCTTATAGATGGAAGATTTCTAAGCCTCATTTATTGTTTGAAACAAAAAGTATTGGAAAATAATAGTTTAAGCAATTCATTATATGTTATATAAAGTTATTGTTTTATTATTAATTACATACAATTTAAAATAAATGACCCCACTTTATAGGTTTATTCTATGAGTATTAAGTGGTGAGATTTAATAAAAAGTATTTTGAATTTTTTTGTCATAATAATTTTAAAAATGTGTGCTTGATAGTGAGTAATTAAACTAAAAAATATCCTATAATTTTTATTATAATTATTACATGTTACTTTCAAGTTAAATTCATTAATTCAATGATTTATTGAATAAAAACTATTTATTTGTTAGGATTGTATCTCGGATTCATTATATACAGTACATAGTGAGCTCTGGATATTCCCGCTTCTAAGCTTGGCGTTGATAAAACTATCATAATTTTATCACTCAAAATATTGCTGCATACATGTTTTGAGGAAATTTATAGGATCTGCTATATTAGAAGGATTAATACATTGTATGAATTAGTCATCAAATTCTTCATTATATGTTTCTACAATTCCAATCCATTGTTTGGCAATAGTCGTATTTCTCGTCATAACATATTGCAAACAATCGAGACAATTGTGACGTCATAGCCGTTTCCGATTATTACAAATCGCAAACAGTATTGAGCTAGTTTTGGCATGATCATTCGTCACGGAATAAATATGTATTTATATATTTTGTTAAATGTGTATATACAAAGGTTATAAGCTATATATAAGGAAACTAATAAAGGCAACAAAATCAAATTTGGGTGTATAGAAACTGTGGCACCTTTCAATAGTTACCTCTAACTTCTTCATAGTTTAACTATGAATTTGTAAATATTTTATTTTTTTAGTACTCTTAAATTCAATTAATACTTTCTTAAATTAATCTTTAGACTGAATTGTTAAAGAAAAAAAAAGTTAACTTTCATTGGAGTTTGTTTACATAAACTGTTTATTTCAATTTCAAATATTTCTGGGTTACGTTATACGTGTTTGCCAGTTCTCTAAAACGTTTCACGTTGAGTTACGTATTAGTGACGCTTCCATTTTGAAACTTTTAGAGAAAGAGACATGACTAATATAATTTCCAATATTTGGATCACGTTTGAGACTCTCTAGTGATATGTCATGGTGTTTTATTACCATACCAATTATTTCAATTTCAAATTCAGATACTTGAAATACCATTAATCTAGTTAGAGCAATGGGTACATTTTTTGAAATTTTCTGATACCAAAAATTGGCAAACATTGCTCAAACCTTATTGTCAGGAATGTTCCAGAGTTTTAAATTTATTGATTAATTGTAGAAAAAAATCACGTTTTACTCAAGTTTTGTAGGCAAAACTCAAACATATTTTTAGGTGTGAGTGACTAGTAACAAAGAAGTGTCCTTCACATTTCAAATTCAAAGTCAGCATAATAATAACAAATATTCACAAAATTCAAACTATTTTTACATATGCCAGTAAACTAATAAATCTTAGTTTTGTGTGGATGACTTTTTTAATGTACTTACTTTGTGACTTGAAATTTACAAACCAATTTCATTGATGTGTTGTGCATAATGCTAGGAGAGAGGAAGTAGACACTTGTATGCCATAACTAACTGGTCTCTTGGTCTGAAAAGTACACTGTGAACCTTCATCTTTTTTAATAGTTTCATCGCATTGACTTGGTAATTAATTTATTAAGATAGAGTTTTCTGACAAAAATGTTCTATCGCTTTTATATAAAAGAGTATTTTTAGGCAATTTATCTTTTAAAACAACCAATAGAGTGTTGCTGATGGTTCTTAAGTTTTTTTTACCTTTTTCCTGTGTTTTTCAAAGGATCATCACAATATGTCACTATTTTGTTATTATTTTTAGTTCATACATTTTCTAACTGTAAAAATGTATAATAATTTATCAATTTATTCAATTATGTAAGCATGAAAACCATTTACACAAGGTTTAATAAAAATCTGAGAGGTATATTGGTGACTTTTTGACCCAGTTGTCATGCTTTATTTTATTTTATTTTATTTTATTTTATTTTATTTATTTATTTATAGGATTTTGTTTTGTTTGGTAATAGTTTTGGTGTTGTATGGTGTTGTGTTGTATGGTAATATGTTTGGTTTTGTATAGTAAAACATTATTGTCCTTATAAAATAACACACTCTTTGTCATAGCAGTTGCCACGTTAGGGGATGAATCATACAAGATTGAGTTACTAAAACTAAACTTTATTAGAAGCGTTTCCTAACAATATATAGTCGTTCTATTATATATAATACGACTATATAACAATCATTGTTCTTGATTAATGTTATATATTATGATTCAAGTTGTTATTGATAATATATATTGTTTTTGATAATATATATTATTTTTTTATGAATTTTTTTCATTATACATATTAAAAAAACATGTAGATATCTTACACATGTTTTTCAAGTTAACTGAATTTAATTATAACAGTAACAAAAATATAAAAAATTGATAAATATTATAACATAATAAAGAACAACAATGATAAAATAAAATAACAATATTAATATAAATAATAATAATTATAACAAGAATGATAAAAACAATAATAGCCATAATAACAAAAATAACAATAATGATGAAAATGAAAATAAAAATAATATTGATGAAAGTAATAACAATAATAACAATATAATAATAATAATAATAGTAAAAACGACAATAACAACAACAACGAATACAACAATATTAATAACAATAATAATAATAGTAAAAACAACAATAACATTAACAACGAAGAAACAATATTAACAACAATAATGTTAATAGTAAAAACAACAATAACAATAACAACGAAGAAAACAATATTAATAACAATAATAATAATAGTAAAAATAACAATACCAATAACAAGAAAAAAAACAATATTAATAATAATAATAGTAAAAACAACATTAATAATAATAATAGTAAAAACAACAATAACAATAACAAGAAAAAAACAATATTAATAATAATAAAAACAACAATAACAAGAACAACGAAGAAAACAATATTAATAACAATAATAATAATAGTAAAAACAACAATAACAATATAAACGAAAAAAAACAATATTAATAACAATAATAATAATATTAAAAACAACAATAACAATAACAACGAAGAAAACAATATTAATAACAATAATAATAATAGTAAAAACATCAATAACAATATCAAGAAAAAAACAATATTAATAACAATAATAATAATAGTAAAGACAACAATAACAATAACAACGAAGAAAACAATATCAATAACAATAATAATAATAGTAAAAACAACAATAACAACAATAACGAAGAAAACAATATTAATAACAATAATAATAATATTAAA
>JARUHE010320860.1:0-11444 GCA_031471125.1 Archaeomysis grebnitzkii | reverse complement strand
GTATATATATATTTATTAATAAATAAATGTGTCTATCAGTTTGTTTGTTTGTTTGTTTAAGACCTCTAAAACTCAAGAATGGCTAACACAAGAAACACAATTTTTGGCATGCATATACCTAATACATATGTTCAGGCAAACTTGATATGCTATAAAAAAATTCAGAAGCACCCGTAGGAGTAAGGGAGCGAGTTTTTATAAGTTCCATCAATGTAATTTAACGAGCAATATTAAATCCAATGAATAATGCCATATTCTATGGAAATAAACGTACTGATACATACATTTATCAATGATTCTTGTACTATTAGAACCGTTTCATTACTGCATTTTGTACCATTCAAGGCTATTTATTATCAGCTGTTGCTCGTTAATCACTGACTGTTGCAAGTTTTGTGTCGTTTTATGATCTCATTTTGAAAGTATTTTCTGTAAGGGTGGATGGTTTCAGGCCTGAACTTTTTGGATATTTTTTATGAACCAGCCTTTCTACCACCAGCTCCATAGGAGCAGGTGGCTTTAGTGACCACTTTTCTACTGCGGGACCCGCGAGGGTGACTAGTTTGAGTGAACTTTTTGATATGGCTAATGGACAGCCCTGTATACCGCCGGCCACGTAGGTGCAGCAGTTTTAATGTTAGCCATTTTCACTGCCGGCCCCACAGGGACTATTTATATATTATTTATTGACCGCCCTATATGATGTCGGGCCGGTAGTTTTATTGGCTACGGTGGTAAAAAGTCAACCATGAAAATAATCCATGTAAATATTATAAATGTAATAAATCGAAAAACATTCATAATTATTGAGGCAGAGTTACGACAAAAAATAAGGTTTATTCCTCAAGATATATTTATCTATGTTAGAAAAGAGGCCCGATGCAATTGTATCGCGGAATGTTAACGATGTTTTTACTATGGATTTGTTTGAAATTGTTGGGAAAGGCTTTCTGTAAATGATAGAATATAATTTAGATAATAATTATTGTTAGATGATAGATAAACATACTAAAACATAAAAACAACATTGATCATAATAAAAGAAACAAAATCCATTCAACTTACATTGGCAAAAACTTCTACAAAAACAAAAATTGAAAATGAGAAAAGCAAAAAAAATAAGATTACAAATAAAAATAACAAAAATCCTGGCAATAAAAATCCACAAATTTTAGACCTAATTCGAAGAAAAAACTCGTGCAAGTAATGTGATCGATTTGTCAACTTCCGGTGTTTTTTTTTTGCACTCTGCATCAGTTGCTTCATGCTTGATTATAACGCACTTGCATGATGATAACTTTTTAATTAGTTTAAAACAATATTAATACTTTTAAAATAATAATAATAATGTTAAAATAGTATTACTATTTCTTAAAATAATAATAACGTTAAAATAGTATTACTACTTTTAAAATAATATTGATGTTAAAATAGTATTACTGCTTCTTAAAATAATAATAATGTTATTAAAATAATAGTAATGTTAAAATAGTATTACTACTTTTAAAATAATAATAATGTTAAACTAGTATTACTAATTTTTAAAATATTAATAATGTGAAAATAGTATTACTATTTTTTTAAATAATAGTAATGTTAAAACAGGATTACTACTTTTAAAACTATAATAATGTTAAAATAGTATTACTATTTTTTTAAATAATAGAAATGTTAAAAAAGGATTACTACTTTTAAAATTATAATAACATTAAAATAATATTACTATTTTTTAAATAATAGTAATGTTAAAATAGTATTACAATTTTTTTAAATAACAGTAATGTTAAAATAGTATTACTACTTTTAAAATAATAATAATATAAAAATAGTATTACTACTTTTAAAATAATAATAATGTTAAAATAGTATTATTATTTTTTTAAATAATAGTAATGTTAAAATAGTATTACTACCCTTAAAATAATAATACTGTTAAAATAGGATTACTACTTTTAAGATTATAATAATGTTAAAATAGTATTATTATTTTTTAGATAATAGTAAGTAATGTTAAAATAGCATTGCTACTCTTAAAATAATAATACTGTTAAAATATGATTACTACTTTTAAAATTATAATAATGTTAAAATAGTATTACTACTTTTAAAATTATAATAATATTAAATAGTATTATTATTTTTTTAAATAGTAGTAATGTTAAAATAGTATTATTATTTTTAAAATAATAGTAATGTTAAAATAGTATTACTATTTTTAAAATAATAATAATGTCAAAATAGTATTACTACTTTTAAAATAATAATAATGTTAAAATAGTATTATTATTTTTAAAATAATAGTAATGTTAAAATAGTATTGCTATTCTTAAAATAATAATACTGTTAAAATAGGATTACTACTTTTAAAATAACAATAATGTTAAAATAGTATTACTACTTTTAAAAAAATAATAATGTTAAAATAGTATTACTGCTTCTTAAAATAATAATAATGTTCTTAAAATAATAGTAATGTTACAATAGTATTGCTACTTTTAAAATAATAATAATGTTAAAATAGTATTACTACTTTTAAAATTATAACTTTGAAACTATCAACATTATCAATAAAAAGTTATTTCAGTGTTTTTGGCACACCAGTAATAACAATTAATTTTTTACTTATCATTAATTTGTGTTTGAAGTCATTTTAATAAATAATGTTTTGGAGTCATTTTAATAAATAAGGTTTTGGAATCAACCTTATAAATAAGGTTTTGGAGTCATTCTAATAAACAATGTTTTGGGGTCATTTTAATAAATAAGGTTTTGGAGTCATTTTAATAAATAAGGTTTTGAAGTCATTTTAATAAATAAGGTTTTGGAGTCATTTTAATAAATAAGGTTTTGAAGTCATTCTAATAAACAATGTTTTGGGGTCATTTTAATAAATAAGGTTTTGAAGTCATTTTAATAAATAAGGTTTTGTAGTCATTTTAATAAATAAGGTTTTGGAGTCATTTTAATAAATAAGGTTTTGAAGTCATTTTAATAAATAAAGTTTTGGAGTCATTTTAATAAATAAGGTTTTGAAGTCATTTTAATAATTAAGGTTTTGGAGTCATTTCAATAAACAATGTTTTTGCGTCATCTTGATAAATAAAGTTTAGGAATCATCATCTTAAATCAGGTTTTGGAGTCATTTTAATAAACAAGGTTTTAGAATCATTGTTCTACTATACATATTAAAACATTTATAACAAACAAAATTTGTAAATGTCATTGTTAATAGTCTTAATAATAATAATAATAATAATAATAATAATAACAATAACAACAATAATAACAATAACAATAACAATACTAATAATAATAATAACAATAATAATAATACTAACAATAATAATAATAAAATAATAATAATAATAACAATAATAGTAATAATAATAATAATAATAATAATATCAAAATCCGTATCAATAATAATAATAATAATAATAATAATAATAATAATAACAATTCTTATACAATGTTTATACCATGCTTATACAATGCTTATACCATGCTAATACCATGCTAATACCATGCTTATACAATGCTTATATAATGTTTATACAATGTTTGTACAATGCTAATACCATGCTTATAGAATGTTTATGCAATGTTTATACAATGTTTATACAATGTTTATACAATGCTTATATAATGAAATTGATACATCCTAAATAGCAAAACGCATAATAAATTAATTATGTTGCTTTTATAAAACTAATACATTTATATCAAAGTTCAAAAAACTGTTGTTTTATTAATTCTAGAGAATGAAACTCAACTTGACAACAAGGATTGCAATGAAACAAAACTCTTTTAATCGAACATGTTCAAATTCTTTAGAACGGACATGTTCAAATTCTTTTGAACGGACATGTTCAAACAGTTTTGAACAGACATATTCAAACTCTTTTGAACGGACATGTTCAAACTCTTTTAATCGAACATGTTCAAATTCTTTTGAACGGACATGTTCAAACAGTTTTGAACAGACATATTCAAACTCTTATGAACGGACATGTTCAAACTCTTTTAAGCGAACATGTTCAAATTATTTTGAACGGACAGGCTCAGACCTTTTTGAGCGCACATGTTCAAACTCAAATTCAAATGTCTTAACTTCTTAGCTTAGCCTATATATTATTTGCAAACTTTTAAGATTTATCCTCTAACTAAATGCTTACATTTTGAAGATAAAACATAGAATGGAAAAATGTTTTTGTTTTAGAGTATTTCAATTCTACTTATTTGCTCATTTTGAATATTTTCAACAATTCAAGCTAGGCTAGCTTATATCAGTTGACAATAGCACAAGTGAGGTGAACTCTATATTATTTGAATGTGGGTTACCTCATTCGAGAATGATTCAATTCTCACAATGACGAATTTGGTAAAAAAAACTATTTATGTGGCAACACTGTTCAGGGTTCTTAACCCCTTCCACACGAGGGCAAGATTTATTATGTGCATGAAAACAAGATATTTAATTGTAGTTAATGCAGGTCTTCAAATGATGATATACTTGCTACATGGACAACACATGTTGTCCATCGTGTAGAAAGGGTTAAGAGTGAAAGAGGAAAAAGCTTAAGGCGCATGACGAAAAATTTGCCAAGTCCTACAATGCTACAGAAGCGTCAAGAGCGATGTGGCCGTCTTCTTAATAATTGAAAAAAAACGTGTAAATTGGATAGTCATTTTCTCGGATGAGAAGACTTCCACGGTGGATCCAATCGTGAACAAGCATAGTTGTTAGTTTCGGCCAAGACATCTGTGAGGTATGCAACGTGTTTACGACCAAGCATCCGGCATCTGTAAAGATGCTTGGTACCGTGGCCTCAAATGGAGAAAAGATGCCTGTGTGGTTTGACATCGGCTATAGGTTAATTGTAGCTGACTACAAGGATATTTTGGCCACAAAAGTTCTACCTTGCATTGAAAAAATACTAAAAATGCAGATTACGTATTCTAATTGGATGATGTCCCTGCAAATATTGCAAAAGACGTTCAAGTATGGTGTGGACAAACCGGACTTTCGGGTGAAATCCTCTGTGGACCTCGCATGGGCCCCTTTGAAGAAGGCCTTTCGACCACGCATTGAGCGTGTCATTGATGCTAAATGAGGTCATTTTGAAAAATAATAATGTTCATACCATGATAAATATCTAAATGGAAACATTTGTTTTATTATGTTATAACCAGAACAACGTTTTTACCTTTGGAATAAAAATATCAAAGACCCGGTAGTTGTATAACTCTTCTGATCTATGGAGATTGAAACACCTAGAAATCTGCAGCCACTTGGTGGGTGATGGAAATTAATCAAAAACATTGACAGGGAATTACATGAATTGATAATAGCACAAGTGAGATAACCTACATTCAAATAACATAGACCTTACCTCACTTGTCCTATTGTATAACAAATCGACAATAGCACAAGTGAGGTAACCTACATTTAAATAATATAGACCTTACCTCACTTATTTTTTGGCAAAAACATTAAAACCGAAGTTATTAATTATGTAAACAAATGTTAGCTAAAAATAAGTTTAGATAACAATTGACATAAATAGAAAATCTAAGCAAGGACAAATAGTTTTAAATAACCTCAAATTTTTTGCTTGCATGTACAAACATACAAATAAACTTGCACTGCTTATGTAAATTAATGACTTGTTTTGAAATATTTTCATATAATCTGTAAAACAGAAAAATAAAGAACTGCATTGAACATTTTTTAATCACAGTACTTTTAAGTTAATTTAAAAATGGGTTTCAACACTAATCCTAATTTGTTTTACTTTGGTTGAGTTTGATGTTGAATTTGGATCGATTCATATTGATCTGAATTGGAGCGTTGTTGCCAAATGTATTTTAATTTTAATTAACCATAACAAACATTTTGAGCGTTTCGTAGATTGTAAAAAACATTAATATGTTTTAGTTTGATTTAAAATCATTTTAATAGGCTTTATTTTTCCAAACAAATTAAGGAAACGTTAAACAACACTGAAAAGTCTTCATATCTTGTCATTTTGGGAAAATAAAACCTATTCCAATTATTTTAAAGCAAACTGAAACACATTAAAGTACACTACAATCTACTCTACGCTCAAGATGTTCCCTATTCTCAAGACGAATACAAATATACGTAGCAGCAACTCTCCAATTCAGATTAAATTGGATTTATCCAGATTGAACATCAAACGCAACCATTGATTAACATTTGGTATGATAGACGAAACATTTTTTGATTCAAATCAATTTTTCTTGATTTAAATCAACTTTTCTTGTGTTTCAAATACAATGCTATCATAGTCGGAAATTATTGTCGAGTTTTCCACCTGTTTGGGTATTAATTAATAATGAAGATTTTTAGAGGATTTTTTATCTTGAAATATAGTTTCAATTAACATCTGAATATATCATGATATTTCTTGATACCGTTATCTGTCAAACCTCTACGGTAAGATAAACAAAGTTGTTTTTGATCGATGTTTATATGTATTGGCATACTTTTCAATCGAGTTAAGTACCAAATAAATCCTTAAACAGTTAGATACATTTAGTGTTGTAAATTGTTCCAATTCTGCACATTTATACTTTAAAATGTACTTAAATGGTACTCACAAGGTATTCAAAATCTTTAAATCGAATATGTCTCGGCTCTAAGTTACCTCGTTTTAGAGGTGATACGACGATAATTTCAAACTGGGATACGATTTTCATTTGAATCAAAAGAAGTTCATTTGAATCAAGAAAAGTTGATTTGAATCAAGAAAAGTTGATTTGAATCAAGAAAAATTGATTTGAATCAAGAAAAATTGGTTTGAATCAAGAAAAGTTGATTTGAATCAAGAAAATTTGTGTCGAGAACGTGGGTTATTTAATGGTTTCAATATATAGCTTTAAAGTGTCTTAGTTTGCCTGTTTATGAGGCAACGCACACACTAACTCAAACTTTTCTCCCAAACTCTTGTTAATGTAAGCCAAAATGATTTGAAAACATTTGACGAACTTGTATGTTTAAGTTAGACAAAATTTACATCATCAAGTTGTTACAATGTGATATGATTTTTATTGAATCACAAGAAAGTTGATTGAATCAACAAAAAAGTTTGTATTGTTAACAAAGTTAGTCTATTTGATGATGTCGATTTTGACTAACTTAGACATAGAAGTTAGTCAAGTGTTTCGGCGTATTCTTGCCACATTTTCATTTGATTCAGAACATTTTCTTTTTCAGTGTCTACTTTGAAAACTGTGTTTTATTCCACGGCTATCCATTGTGCATTCGAACTGTAGGGTATTACTTTCCCCCTATCAACCATCTGTAGGGTATTGGTGTTCCTCTATCAACCATCTAAAAGACGTTTGGTAGGTGGTTTAATTTCTTCCCAAGATATCGTGTTGTTGTTGTAGACCCCACACCGTCGGAGGATCTAATCCCCATCCCAGCAGGTCGAACCATCGGGCAGGAAGCCCTGCCGCGCCCACTAGACAGATCATCACAATTGTAATATATAATAATCAGAAATGTAAAAACTGTGAAATATGTAGAAACCCGAACTAAGTAATGCAACGAGGGTCAGAGGTAAACAGGAATTGGAGACGGATGCTATATCTCAAATCTCGTTCAGCCTGATCCCAGAAAATATTAACAATAATTTATCTGAATGCCTGCATTGAGGGGCGGTATTTTTTATTGATCAACAGTGGCATTCGATTTTCCAGATTTTCCTATTGTAATACCAAATTGAGATATTTTTTATCTAGTTATTATGTATCATTCTTGTTGTAAATGTGTTTTGACAAATAATTTTGGTTTGTTATATAATTTAGTAACTCTTTTTTATGTTTTAAAATCTTGAAATGTTTTTTCAAAATTATAATAACACATAATTAAGTCCCACTCTTACCACGGCCTTTGATTATTCTATAACAATACACATTAAATTTGCCTTTGTTTTTAAATTTAGAAGCTATGGCACAAATACAATTATTGAACCAGTTCGAAAATTATACCAATGACTAAATTTAGTCAAAAACCAATGTTTAAAAAATTTAGATTTATGAGTTAGTCAATATTTCTACGAAACTAATATTAGCTTTAATTAATATTTTTTCAGTTTCTTAATTGAAATATATATACAATATAAATATATGGATCAACAACGGCACAAGTGAAGTAACCCGCAACTAAATAACATAGAGCTTACCTCACTTGTGCTATTGTTGATCCATATGTTTATTCACATAAATTTAAAATAAATATTCAATGTAATTATTATTATTGTTATTGTTATTGTTATTGTTTTTGTTATTATTGTTATTATTAATATAATTATTTTTTTTATTGTTTTTACTTTTGTTATTATTATTTATATTATAATAATGATAGTAATAATAATATAAAAAAAACATAAAAAATAATGTCAATAATAATAATAATAATGGTAATAATAATATAAATAACAATGTAGAAAATAACAATAATAATAATAGTAATAATAATAATAACAGTTACAATAACTAATGGCTTAAGTAAAGTATTAGTTTTTATGTTTACCAAAGAAATTCAAAAGCTTGATGCTCATGTTAAAATAATAATAAAATTAAAAATATTACAATTTTTTTACGAGACTACAATAGTATTAGCAGTAAAAAATAAATAAATATAAATTAAATTATACAATAAAATAAACAAATAAAAAAATGCATTCACCAGCCATGAATAATCTTCCGCTTTCTAGACCAACCAACATCAACGTAAACAAATAACGAATCTTCCACGTGTTGAAATTCACTTCAGTGCCACCGACATGTCACGTGACCAGATCATCTGGGGGCGGTTCCTTCTCTCTCTAAATGACCTAAAATAGCAACAGTCTCAGACAGAGTATTGCCCACTCTGCCAAAGTTATGCTTTGTGTTCTTTGCACTCTTTTTCTGCAATGGACACTGTGCTTAATACTACCATGCATAATAATAATAATAAATAC
The DNA here is from genome assembly GCA_031471125.1 of Archaeomysis grebnitzkii. Lineage (NCBI taxonomy): Eukaryota > Metazoa > Arthropoda > Malacostraca > Mysida > Mysidae > Archaeomysis > Archaeomysis grebnitzkii. The sequence goes on along the minus strand of JARUHE010320860.1, from coordinate 2,448 downwards.
TAATAACTAAAAAATAATTATAATAAATAGATACGATTAATAAGAATAAAAAATAATGCTAATAATAGTAAGAAGAAAATATTAATAATAATATTATATAAAAATACTAATGATAAATAAATTAATAACAATAATTAATACATTATAAGAATAATCAATAAATGATAATAATAATAATAATAATTAAAAAAATAATACAAATAAATAAACAATAATAATCAAATATTTATTGATCTGAGTTGGGGCTTACTTATAACAAGCAAAAAGGATATTCATATCACGTGAACGTTTCTTAATGTTTCGTTTGTCTTCTGATTATAACGATCGTGTTGAGCGATAACATTAATTTCCTAAACAATGTTCGGTTCAATTAACTGGATCGACAATAGCAAAGTGAGGTAAGCTCTATGTTATTTTAATGTGGGTTACCTCACTTGTGTTATTGTTGATCCAAGTATAATTATAGTTATTTAGACCAACAACAAATGGACGAGCTGACATATCAAAATGACCATAATGATGGATAATGTGTGATAGTGGTGCAACTTACTTTTGGGTTTATTTACATTTGGTAAGTAAATAAATAAATAATTTAACTGAAACAGTTTCAATTTTTCATTATTAATACTACAGTTTTGATACAAGCCACATTTCACTACAACTAAATTTATTAATCGTGTTTAATACATTAGTAATAGTGTTTATAGTGTTATAGTGTTAATACATTAGTAATAGTGTTTATAGTGTTAGCTCAAGCAATTAAGAAAATCATTATTACTATTTAGGTTTATTGTTTTGACCGAGTTTTAGATTAAAGTCATGAATAGTGCTGCTTGAAAGCAGACAACAAAAGAGTATGATTATTATTGTTATTATTATTATTATTATTATTAATATTATTATTATTATTATTATTATTATTATTATGTGGATTTAAAAAAAGAAGTAAATCTGCAGATTTAGTTTTCAAATTTCCTCACAGACGATGATTACAACTCAACAGCTAGGTATTGTTTTATGGTTTTTCATCTAATGGTATAAAACAGGCTTAACCCTTTAACGCCTGTAGGGACAATACCGTGACGGTTGTAGTGTTATTTAAGATGCAAATATAATTGTATTGTAGACCTTATGGTAAAAATAATTCAGGTGTTAAAGGGTTAAAGAAAAATTGTTTTGCAAAAAAACAATGGAACCTTCAAATTAGAACTAATGCAATTATGTCTCAATTTCATTACTTTTTCCTTGATGCAAAAGTACAAATATTTAATAGTCAGTGTTCCATATATGATGGTGGTCCTTTGATACGCTTGGAGTTTGATATGTGCGAGGGACATGATACTGCATGGAGAGTATGTCAGCAGAAGGACACACTGTATACTCTTGTACCCTTTAATCATGGCTCCTCGACCATCTTGTGAGGTTGCATGCCGCATTGTTAGTTTCTTCGGTAAAGTATTAAACTAGTTTCAATAGACTGGTTGCTGAGATATCCAGAAACTGCATGTGGAATGGTCATTCGATATGTAGCTACTCAGTGTCGAGTTTCAATTGTGGATTTGCTAGATTGGATTAACCGTGACTTGATGGATAAACTAGGTGAAAATTGCAGGGAGATATTGTAGGGAGATTGGCGGGAAAAACAACCTACTTAGGAAAGAGAAATAGTTGGGTCACTGGTTTTGATGAAGAAATGTACTTTTCTTGCTGAAAGACCTCTGTACACGTTGACTCTCTTTTTTATTGACAGGAATCATGAAATGTGAGAAATTATGTTTCTTATAACAATAAAAAAAATGATCATATGGAATTAAAATTATTAGAATTTTGTGTATTATAATCAACATTATTATTATTATTATCATTATTATAACCGACATTCCTTTTACTATTTTAATCAACATTATAGTAATTAACACTATATGGTAATTAACTACAAATAATAATGAATAATTAAAAATAATTATTATTAATAAATTTCTATTTGTTTTACATTCATTACATATTTGTATATTTCGAATCTAAAATTCACTTCACAACTTGAAACATTAATGGATCGACAATAGCACAAGTGAGGCAACCGACATTCAAGTAACATAGACCTTACCTCACTTGTGCTTTTGTCGATCCATTCACAAACAAATATAAAAATAGAATAAAACATTAAATGTATTACTTTTGTTACTTCTCCTTATCTAGGCTTGGCCATTGACCTTTAATTCCTTACTTAACCCCTTAACGCCGGAATTATTATTACCCTAAGGTCTACAATACAATTATATTTCCATTGAAAATAACCCTACAACCGTCACTGTTTTTTCCCTACAGGCGTTAAAGGGTTAAAGCCATAGACTTATAGACTGCGCATCGCCCATTTAATCAATGTTTCAAAAACGTGCCGAAAATTTGAGACCCACAGAATTTTCAATAATTTTTATCTTGAAAAGT
>JARUHE010320828.1:0-11445 GCA_031471125.1 Archaeomysis grebnitzkii | reverse complement strand
ATAATATTGTTAAATTTGGTACACATTCTTGTCCTGTTCTTTTAAAGTTTTATCACAATTGCTTGTCCCAGTCTTTTGAATGGTTAATAGCCACCAATATTATAACCTTTTCGCCAGTTCGCATTTTTCTGACTAGTATTAATTGCCCAAATAATCAGGAGACAGACACTAGTTATGTCATATGTAGAACAGAAAACTGAAGATTTCAATTGAATGCAAAGGGATAGTTGAATGTTAGGGTAAAGAATTTTTTTGCAAAAGTGAACTTATATTTTGAACCACTTAAGGTCTTAAAAAAATTTGTATGGCAAAGATTTATGGTAAGAAAGTTACTTTTAAAGGTAGCAATATTGTTAAAAAACTTACTTATGAGTTTGCGTACAAAGGTGCATCAGTAATTTCTCCGAAGATGTTTCGGACATTCCGAGATATGTTTTTGATATTGCCTTGTGAATTAGGTTCAGTAGGATACGTACTTTTCCTTGACTTGCACTCAAGCTAAAATCAGCACTGGGTGTGGCAACAAAAATTCCCAAGATGTCGAGCCCACCTGGCAGCATTCTGATTACCTGGGAACATAAATAAAAAAAACGTTAGCCTAACAAAAACATTTGAAATATTTAAAATTTATTTATAATTAAATGATATCATATAGCTTCTTTTTGAATATATCAGAATTTGTGAAAAAATGACCTGTTTTGCATGTTGGATGACCAAAGTGTCATCTACGGTCGCTATGGAATCGGGTACTTGTGGTGGCGGAACCTTTTCTCCATCTTCGGCATCACTACAACTTTCGGGTTCATCTTCTGGAGCGGGTGTTGGTGCGAGATGGACAAGATAATCTTTATCTTTATTGAACTGTAAATATTTAATTAAAGTTAATCAGCATTTCTATATAGTAAAATGCTAAAGGCAAATCTGCATAATAAATATTAAACATATTACCATATGAAGCATAATGCAAAAATTATTTTCTAACTTCTTTGTTAAGATTTCAGGTTTTATTATTTTGCAAACAATGATGTGAAATAAATATTCAACTACTTTCCTCAACCACTCAGTGTTCATCTTCAAGCCACTTGAACATTGGAGCTTAAATTATGTAATGGAGTACTTTTGCCTGAGGGCAATTTAATTGCATGCAATAAATCTGAACGTAATAATTAATGTTAAAATATTAGAGCCAAGTAGCTGGTATTTATAAGATAATTTATGTGGAAGTACATGGCAACTCAATATAATATAGGAAGTACTATATTTCATGGATAATGCAAACCCCAACGTTTGAGCAAAAATTGTTCTCAAAGAATTATGAAAAATGTTCTCTGAAAATTTTTGAGGACCCTCTTGACGCACTGACTTTACCCTATGTTAGGTAAGGTTATGTCAGGTAAGGTACTGTTTCACAACATACTTGAAATATCAAGGTTTTTCATGTTCAGTACCTTCAGTACCTTTGGTAAAGGTAAGAGAGATTCCAAAAATTGTCTATACAAATAAAATTATTACCAAATTGTTTGTTTTTAAATCATTGACAAAAAATGTTAAATAAACTTAGTTCGGAAATTTGTAGTTCCCTATAAAATTGAAAAACCAAACTGTTATTTCACACTTCACCATTACTATTGAATTAGTTTTATGAATTGATATTAGACCATGGTAGGCTTATATCTTTTGGATTATTGCATTTAGATTTATAGTTAGGTTTAAATATTTTAACAATTAGATACTTTGATAATTACATGTTAAATTGTTACGTTGAGTAAATTTAATGCAAAAAATTTATGGCTCACCTTAAAAGAAAGAAAGAAGCAAAACTGTAATTTCACACTTCACAACATAGGCTACATCCTTTGGTTCGCCTTTGCACTAATTGTTATGATTAGATGTTTCATTATATTTTGCAAATTATTAAATTTATATTGAAATATTCTAATGCTAGGTTAGGATAGGTTAGGTCAGGTTAGTTCAGTTCAGTTCTGTTTTAGTAAGATAAGATGTTGTGTTTATTACGTTCAATGGCGTGGTAAGTGTGCAGTGCATCAAACGGGAACGTTTTTTTTCGTTCTTTGAAAATTCACCTTCCATAAATGTTCTCCAGGCAGATTTTCATCTGACTATCTCTTTAAAAAAATAAATTTAATTGAATTGTATCTCTTTTCAAAATGAAGGCCATTGTTATGTGTAAATAATTCATAGTTTTATATGGAAGTATACTAGTACTGATTCAAATTACTTTTATTAAAAATAAGGATAGGAAAAGTATTCTCCAGAAGATTTTGAAAATGTTCTCAAAAATTTTTGAAGACTCTTGATGCACCATAAGTACATTCAATGTCATGCTGAAATATGAAACTTTTAACTCCTTTTAGGGACTTAAAACTTAATTTCCACCGGATTTAACTTTCATATTCGTTTGACGTTTAAAGTACATAAAAATTTTTAGGAAAAAGTTATTTTGGCTAAGCTTTACTTTAGATCCCTTAATCAAGTCTAGCAACTTTAACAAGATAGTACTATCAATTTTGGGAGGTTTTTAGTTCTTCAATATTAACCTTTATTTGTGATTTATGTTAGGTTAGGTTATGTCAGGTAAGGTAAGTTACTATTTCACAAAATAAGTGAAATATTAATGTTTTTCTTGTTGAGTACTTTTTTTAGGGATCTAAAGTAAAGTTTTCCCCGTCATTTTTTAGAATAGGCCTATGATTGCTTTCAGGGTGAAAGTTTACAAAGAGTGACATGTCACATCACTTGCTGTGCGATAATTGCAGCGTGAAAACTCAACACTCATGGCATCACGACCAAATTTACACAGGACTGGCTTCCCTAGGCTATCTACCCGTTTCCTACACCGAAAAATATTATCTTTTAAATTACGGGCACACTTTTTACCACACTTCACAAGTTCACAATATTCAATTAATTTTTCATAATTATTCTTAAATATGCTTGCAAAATCGCTTAAGCCATCACTGCATCACTCCATGCGGACATTAAGAACAATGAACAAGCACTGAAGTAATTTCAAGTAAATTGCAACTTGATAAAATTGGAAATAAATAAAAAAAACTTAATTTTGAATACACACACCAACCAGTATTTAAGCAAACATTAGCATTTAAATGGTTTTCGGTGACCAAAAACACCTATTAGCTATGTTCAAATTTCTCCAAAAAATTTGTCCAATAAAAATGAAAAGTAGTAGATAAAATGTTCAATCAACTTGGTTTGGTCGATTTAAATTATGTTTTAGGTGAATCAGTTTTTTCGAGCAGCTTGCACTGGAGGACATATAATTCCTAAGCAGGGTGTCAATTTTTTTTTTGGGTTGTGAGAGTACATTCCAGATATAAAATTTGACCGAAAGAGTACGCTTGTATTTCTATGTACTCTTCTTATAAATAAAATATTAAAGTTTATCATTATTGTCACTTCAACACTCTGGTATGTTTAGATTTATAAATGTATTTACCAAATTCAGATTGACCTCGAAAGAGTACAAATGAACACAAAATGTTGGGTTTCTATGTACTCTTCTTACAAATAAAATACTGAAGTTTGTCATTTTTATTTGAAATTACATTGGATAATAAAGAATTGTCACTTCTACACTCTGGTAAGTTTAGATTTATAAATGTATTTACCAAATTCAGATTGACCTTGAAAGAGTACAAACAAACACAAAATGTTGCATTTCTATGTACTCTTCTTATAATTAAATACTAAAGTTTGGCATTATTATTTGAAATTACGGTGGATAATGAAGAATTGTCACTTCTATTAAAATATTCAAATTTCTACTGATTTGTCGAGCATATGATTTTTTTTTATTAAATTAATTCAAATATTTTTTGGTATTTCTTTAAAACAGGTCTGAAGAGTACATTTCTAAGAAATTTGGGTTGTGGGAGTACATACACAAAAAGGGCACTTTTTGACACCCTGTTTGCAACTATTTGTCAAGTAGTTTTGAAAAACAAATGCCTATGAAAAGGTACTGGTTCCGTTCAACTTTGACCTATTTTAGAATTCACAACTCGGCAGCGTGTAGTGAAATGCAATAGTAACTGCTTATAAATTTTTTTTAAATGAACATTTCACTTCACTATATTACAATTTTAATAAAAGTTATTTTTGCAAAAAATTTATATTGAAAAATTGCAAAATTTCAGAGCATTTGTTAAGATTGATCATTTTAGTTTATAGCTGATGCTTGATAAACAAATCAAGAAAATCCCAGTTCATGCTTGATAATGAAAAAACAGAGAATGGAGTTATAGAGAGTGTTTACAGTCTTTATAACACTTTATAGCAATGTAAGCCTAGATTCTGAAGGCCTGTAAATCTGTAAAACTGCCTTGAGAAAAATGAAAAAATCCTCAAAGAAATGTGAATTTTTCAACAAGTTTAGATCCTCTAACATCAAAATGATAAGAATACCCTACAGAAAGTTTATATTTAATTATTGCTATGGAGTTAAAATGTATTGTATGCTAAATTATATGGTGCTTGATTAGTTACAATTTAAGTTTTTATAAACAAAATTAATTCAAAGGTTTTTATTTTCATTTCATAGGAATTGAAATGCAAATGATTTGAAGCAGTTTAAAGTTATGGCTTGTCGATGGAGTAGTGAAAGTGAAGTAGCAGAGCATAAGGATATTCAGGTAGCTATTGCATTATATGTTAGTAGAAGTAAGTTCTTGAGCTTAAATATTAAATCTTACATTATTTTGTGTTTTTCAATGTCACAATTCATATTTCAGGCAACTACTTTAGCGGTTAATGCCAAGGGTGATTATGGGTTACTTGCTGGGTAAGATTTTTTTTTGCTGTTAGTCCCTTTTGTGAACAATACTGTGCGAGTTTGCATTGATGTGGCCATTCATTTTGAGATCTTTGTTCACATGTATTTAAAAAACGATGAAAATTTTTATATTTACCACAATTAACCACTCTTGCCTAAGTGTTAAATAAAAGAGAAGTATTGTCATGTGAACTATCATAATTATCTTTGTACTTAAAAGTCATTGTTTCTTGATTTTACTATTAAATTGTTTCAGGCGACGTGTTTTAGCATTAATAAATCTTGATAAACCACATGAAATCGTGAAAAAGATAAATAAATCACAGAACAAGTATGATGTCACTGTTGCTGAGTGGAACCACCTACCTGCGAGAGATTCTTCTGTTGCAGTTGCTGTGAGTGTTTTTTCTGATATATTTATGTTGAAAAATACATTGTATTCTTATTAATACAAAATATATTATATTAGTATTTGCATTTATTTTTCTATTATCATTAACACAAAATACATTTTATTCTTATTTATTATTTGTTTTTGTATTGTTAACCAAAATTACATTGTATTATACTGCTGTTATGAATAAGTAAGAGAATGAGTATACCATAATTACTGTATATATAGATATAACAATTCTTGTATGAATTCTATTTTAAATGAAAAGAAATCAAATTTTTTCCAACATTTGAAAGAATTGTTAATTTTTTTTGTTCTTTAACTATTTGTAAAATTGATTTTCATGCACTTTTAGGTCATTTTTAGAGGCCAAATGCTCAGATTTTTTCCAAATTTTAAGTTTTGTCCATAAATATTAAAGTTTGTTTGTGCTTAGAATATCCAGAAGTTTTTGTCTATCAACATTTACAAGTTGTTTATTTTGAGTTTATAAGTAATAATGCTGGGAGTGTTTTTTTTCAAAAACAAAATGTTTAATGATTTTTTTTTTGCAAGATACATTAAAGTCTATTAAAACAATGTTGCTTACTATAACTTTTCAGTTATCATTATTAAGGGATATTTATTTCTGGAAAATTTGTATTGATATCTAGGCAATAATATATGTTTATGTCACATGAATGTACTTGCCAATTATCATTAATTTTACTAAAAAAAAAACTAAAGTTGATAGTATTTTTGTTTGTATTTTTCTTCAATTCCGTTTAATCTGTTTTTTAGAAATGTAATTTGAATAAAATATTCAGGAAAATAGATGAATTAATAATTATGTTGTTATAATACTTTATCCATGCTAAACTATTTGTCTCTTAATGCAACTGGAAATAACAAAAAAATGAATAAACAGTGAACTATGGTTTTTCCAAAATAAAATAAATATTTTTATAGTCAGGGGAAAGATTGGAAATTTACAAGTGGGTGGCTGGAACACTAAGAAATGAGTTGGGTTTTCGATGTCACACCCGTAATGTCACCGACATTGATTGGCATAAAAAAGATCCAAACTTGATTGCTTCGTGCAGTATCGATTCTTCGGTGCTTGTTTGGGACACCCGAGATAACAGGAAGGCTGCGACATCTATGAAATCTGTTGGTAAGATGTTCATTTGAATGTAACTGTTTCGAACAATTCGGAACAATCATATTTGTTATACAAACATTGTTTTCATGTTTAGTCAAAATTTTATTTTTCAAAATAAATAAATTATAATTTAGTCAATAATGTATATATAGAGTTTTGTCATTACAAATAATAACAATCGAATGACAGTTTTTACAAATGGGAAGAATTTTCACATACATGCATGTACCCAAACATGCTTCCATAGCTTCATTTGTGCATGATAAGTAAGATAGGATACTTTTTGAACATCCCTCATATATATGAAGAACTTTTAATTCTAAGCAACATTTATCTCTGATTTCTGGTTAATTTTTTCATTTCTGAAAAATGTTTTTTTTTTAAATGTGACAAACCCTAGCTTCTATCAACTAATATTGATTGTTAGGAAAGAGGATTTTTTCGGTACTTAAAATATCTTTGCTCAAATTTCATATTTTATAAAATTGTTTTATTGTTTTTAAAAAATGGTTATTTATTGAAAATAATAGTTTATTCTCTGGCTAGACAGAACTTGAAACATTTTAACATAAACTTTTTATTTATTTTACAGATTTTTTAATGAACATGAATGGCTTTATATAAAAATGTAAACAATATTGTTCAAGGAATTTTTTGGTAAAATCAATGGGTATATAGAAACTTGGCAAAAGAAACTGTGTTTTTATTTTAAAGATTTCTTTATATACCGTAGTAATGTTGTTATTTTCATAACTACTACTCGTTCATATTTTTAATTTGTTTCTGAACTTCCTTGTAATTGTTTTAGCAGAGACATAAGGCACCGTTCTACAAGTTACTCTTTATTGTTGCTAGGGGTTTGTGGACTTGTATTTTTTCAAAAGTAAAATAAAAATATTTGTATTTCTTATTTTAGAGTATAATTGAAAATATAAGCATTAGGAATGATGTAACTTAAATAAAAAATTTTCTAAAACTTTAATTTAGTGAATGAACTACATTTTATGATATTTGTTGACTTTCAATTTTTTAAAAGTAGATTAAAATATTTTTTTTTGGTTTTTATTTTAGAGCAATGATCATTTAACTAAATGAAAAGTATATGCAGTGAGAATGTTATATCTTAAATACATTTTTTCTTAAAAACAAAATTTGTTAAAATAACTAACTACATTCTTATGGTGTTTAAGGACTTTTAATTTTTCAAAAATGGACTAAAATATTTTCTTTGTTTTTTATTTTAAAGCAAGGATCGTTTAACATAAATAAAAGAAGTATGCATTACTAATAATATTTCTTTAATAATTTTTTTAAAGGACTAGTTGAGCTCAGAGCAATGATTTTATATTTAAATGTCTCCACTGTAAATCTGTAGGGTTTTGTTATGTACTAGTTTTTATTTTAATCTTAGGCAATTTGTCATTCTCCATAGAATTTGATAATTTTTGTTTTTCATTTTGGATAATGTTTATTATTGAGAATAAAATAAAGAATTTTCAATCCTTAGCAAATTCAGGTAAAGAATTGTTTCTAAAATTATTTTTTTAAATAATAGCTGATTTTAAGCCTAAGAACATGACAATTTTATCAAATAAAAAAATAAAATATTTTTACTTAAATAGTGTCTCAAGACCCCTTTTCAACTTAAAAAATATTAAATGAAATTCTTCAATCCAATCAATCTTTCATTCGATGTTTTTTTTACATAAATCTTTTTATGTATAACCTTTAAATGGTCAAGAGACATGAACTTCCCAGCTCATGCATCATTAGTTTCACCTTTTTTCATTTTGCTTGAAGATTATCCCAGAATTCTACCAATGTTTGCTATACTTTTGAAAAGTGGGGGTTTTCACCTTTTAATTACTAAAAAATCATCAATCACTGGATTAGATTTAATTTTATTTGTAATTTTATTATTTCCACTAATCTATTAATATGTTCCATTTTTTTGCAAATGTTGCTACTGTACCTTTTCTTTCATTAACTTACTTTTCTTCTTTTACTTACAAGGCTAGAACCTAAAATCACAAGTTGACTTGATCGTTATTTGTTTTAGCCAGTGCATTTCGTGTCAAATGGAATCGTCATAATTTTGAATTTCTTGCTTCTGCTCATGAAAATGATCTGCGCTTTTGGGATCTAAGAAAGCCATCATCTCCCGTCCGATATGTTACCGCACATCTTCGCAAAATATATAGTCTGGATTGGTCCCCAAATCACGAACATCAACTGGTTACTTCCTCCCACGTAAGTAAAATGTTAAACAATTCTCAAAAGTATTTCATAGAGCAGCAGAACTATTCTTCAGTGTTTTAACATATTTCAACTAGTTCATGTATATTGGTAGCAAAGTAATTTTAATATAATGGTAATTTAATAATAGGTTGCTGCCTGCTATTATCATCCAAAAGATTTGTAATCTTTTTTATCAATAGATAACATAATATTGTCGTTGCTTGCTATTATTACCCAAAAAATTGAAACTTTTTTGATCAAGAGAAAATGTAATTTTCGTTGCTTGCTTTTGTTATCCAAAAGATTTGTAACCTTTTTGATCAATAAATAGTCTTGTTATTGCATCAAAACTTCTTCCGACAATTTCTCTGCACATTAAAGATATTCACTGAATATAATTGAATAATAATGTATTTCATTAAAATTCAGGTGATTTTATTTAAACTTTGGATTTTAAAAATATGAGAAAGTTTAACAAATAATTCAACTTGATTAATATTATCATCTTGGACTGTTTTAATCAGTTCTGATCTTAAGATTTGTCGTTTTATTTTGTTTCAAGAATAGAGCTTTGAGAAATTTTCAAAACCCATGAATAGAATGACTTAATAGAAATAGATAAAGTTTTTTGTTTTTATTCAGTCTAGCATATTGCTACAGTAGCCCTAGTGCTGTACAAATATATAAATTAATGAAATAGTATTTATATACTAAAAAATGTACATTGAAATAGAAAATAGACATTTTGTAATTTAAAAACAATATAAAAATGTTTTTTTGAACAACCTAACTAAAGTATTTATTTTTTTCAGGACTGTACTGTCAAATTTTTTGATATGAGTAATTCAAGAAAAGATGAAAATATCATCACTGTCACAACCCAATCGCCGACTATGATTGCACGATATACTGTAATTATTTTATATTTCATATTTTTATTTTTATTTGATATTAATTGAATACATATGCTAAAGTTCTATGAAATGCTTATGTAGCTCTTCTAAACTGAAAATAGTAAGTGAAGATGGAGACAGAACAAAAGTTTAAGCATTGCAATACTTAATAAAAACTAAATTTCTGTAGTATATATATAGAAACATTAAATTTGTGATCAGTTAAAATATGTTGTGAAATTTATGGACACATACCTTTTTCTATGTCTTTATGAAGCTAATTCCCCTTCATGTTTCAGCTTTCAAAACAGCTATTTTCATGCTGAAGAGTCTAATGGAGTAAAGATGTTTCAAATGTATTTATGGTTTACAATAGAAATTTTAAAACATTTAAATTATCTTTTCTCTGCAAATTTTCATATTTCTTTTTATTTTAAACAATATTGCCAGTGGATATTGATACAAGGAGTACATTTTTCTGTGAATTGTTTTTAGCCATTTGGCAATGGAGTAAAAACGGTAGTTTTTTTTAGCCATTTGGCAATGAAGTAAAAACAGTGTTTTTTAGCCATTTGACAATGGAGTAATAATAGTGATTTTTTTAGCCATTTGGTGATGGAGTTATAACGGTGGTTGTGCCTCAACTGAAGAGGGGAGAGAACTCGTTAATGATGTGGTCCGTGCAGGATGTGAGTTCTGCAGTGCACACCTTCATTGGCCATTCGGACATTGTGTTGGGTGTCCAATGGCGGGTTCTTCCCAATGACTATCAAATGGTCACTTGGTCTAGGGACAACAGTCTTCGCATTTGGAAAATCGACCAACAATTACAAAAGGTTTTAATTAATTGTTGTATTCAAGTTTTTCGTTTGTTCTATTAATGTTATTATGTATTACTTGTTCATATAAAATGTTAATACTATTTATGGGGCAATGCAAAATTATTTCAATTTATTTATCCTGTACAACTTGGTTTGAGTGAAAAAATTGTTTTCACCAATTTTTCTTGGAGGGATTTGCATTTGGAAATCTAGAAGTATTGAACATCCCTTTATTTGAAGAGCTACACACGTTGCTTATGACTACCCAACCAATGATATTATGAGTATATTTTTCAAAAAATAATATTTACGTAATTGTAACAAAATAAATAATTTTGTTTTAAAAATTAATATTTACAAAGTTAGAGCCAAAAAATAGAATTTGTAGAATAGAAAATTTTATTGAAGAAAGTTTTTATTATGACCATTTAATCAATAATATCATGATTACATTTTTTTCATCAATTAATATTTATTGAGATTTTGAGTTGGAAAATAATTAAATCTTGCAAGTTATCTACTGTCTACAACTAATTAGTGACTCTTTGTTCCCTTTAAGTTTAGTTTAACATAGTGATTTTGCTTGTAGGTAAAACCAAAAATGTATTCTATGTTTGATTTTATTAAATGGTTTATGAGAATAAAACGAAAAACTATTCATTTTATATAACCTATGTTTAATGCATTTTATATATTCAGCTATTAAATGGTTGAGATTTGATGGAATTGTCTGTTTAGAATAAAATGAATAATGAAAGAAATGTTCAATGAGATTTTATCCATTTTGTAAACATTTCTAGCTCTGTGGACATGAAGATATTGACATTGGAGATATAGAAGATGTTGCATCAGATACAAACTCAAATGTTAGTGGATTAGAAATTATAAGTTGTGAGTTAACATTTTTTAATTACCTTATAAAAGTTTTGGAGATCTGTTTTTATATTTTTAAAATTATAAGTTGTTAGTTAATTTTTGTCAAGCGAGTGAAACGAAGTTAAGACATAGGTGTTACTTTTCCGTCATCGTCGTCCGGGCATTCAACAAAAAGTTCAAGTTTTTATTTTGTTAATAACTTGTTTGTTTTTTAGTATTTTTGCATCAAATTTTCAGATCTTAACAATCAATATGCTTACAATATAATG
>JARUHE010320817.1:0-11445 GCA_031471125.1 Archaeomysis grebnitzkii | reverse complement strand
TGGGGGCTGGATCCTCCGGCGTGAGGGCTCCATCTTCTATGTCGAAGATGGAGTGGGGTCGACAACAACAACAACAAAGCTTCATGTGGGAACATTTAGAGCTAATCTCAACCAGTGAGAGCTCTTTCTTCAAAATACATGAATAATGAAGCTTTTAATGTACATATAACCAAGGTGTAGTGCCTTTTTACCAGCCCCTTATCACACTTCTCTCAAATTTACAAATCTGATAGAACAAATCTGTCAAAACATCAAAAAGTTGTCTGTATCAAGTTGGTTACAACTTTTTCAATGTTCAAGAGATTGCTCTATCTTGTTTTTCTAAATTTTTTTTATAATCTAGCCTTTAATTCTCTGATAAATAGGCACTTCATCCTAGATAAGTATGCACTTAAAGGCTACAGATAACATTCATTTACTTTGATGCCTGCATGTTGAAAATTATTTACTAACCAAATTTGAATCGTCTTTATGATTATTTTTATTTATTGATTGTTGACTATTGAAATAATTTCTTTAAACTACAAAAGTCAGGTAACTACTGCTGTCATTGAAGGGATCAGTATATCTCAGCTGCACTCCCTTAAGGTACACATCACTGTGTGGGTAGTAATATTAAGGTTCATATATAAAGTGGGTAAGATTTGTGGAAGTTTATTACTCATTTTATATCTGCCACTAATAAACCACCACAGTTGGTTCACAGTTTCTGATCTATATTAAAAGGTTCTCCATTTTAATACATTAACACCACAGAACAACTAAGAAATGTCAATAAATGCTAATTATGATAAATTTCTTCAGCCAATCACAATGAACTGACAGTGGTGATCAGGGCTGCCAGTTTTTGTGAGAGAAAATAATCTAGAATCTCAAAATAAATCGGCCAGAATAATCTAGATTACTCAAAAACATAGCAATTGAGTCTTCAATCATGTGTGTTTCACTGTTTTTAACTACTTTTCTTTGTTTTGAACTACTTTGAAAACATCTAGATGACAAAATTTATCAGCTAGGCTAAGTAAAAAACATCTAGATCTAGCTAGAGTGGCAGCACTGGTGGTGATGTCATGGTCACATGACTGCTTTGAATATGTTGGTTGGTTGGTTGGTTTGTCTTTTTAAAAACAAACAAACAAACCAACCAACCAATTCGAAGCAGTCATGTGACCATGACGTTGTGATTGGCTGGAGAAATTTATCATAATTAGCATTGATTGACATTTCTTAAGTGTTCTTTGTTAAACCAGTTGAAGTCTTCTGTAAATTGTGCAAAAAAGAAATTTAACAAAGAAACAATGATAATAAACACAATTTCAATTTTACCGTCTGCAATTACTTTTCTGATTTAAGTATCTTTGTTTCATTTTCTTTGTTATTAAAGTTGTAAACATTCGGGTCGAACTTGCTTCCTTTTATAATTTTGCAGACACAATTTTGAAATAATTTTCAACCTCTAATCTGCTTTCAGCCACATAAACCTTACTAGGGTCATTAGCTAAGCTTACCCTGGGGAGAGATAGCACCATAAGTTTGTATCTAAATCAACTATTTATCTCTTTGAAATTGTTTCTATATGTATAAAAATGTCTAAAGCTATATCCTTCATAAAAAAGTTTGATTTGTTGCTGTTATTAATATACTTTCTTTTTGGTTGGATCGTAAGTTTTAAGTTAAAATGAGTGAAAGAGGATGAATGTTGTATTTAAAATTTGATATGTACATATACTAATTTAAAATGATCGGATTGTTTATCTATTGAATAATATGGTTTAATTAATTGTACAATATTTATTTCCGTGTATACCTTCAACGAGTCAAACCGCTTCCCAAATTCTTTCAGTGTAAATTATTCTCATGGTCCTTAAATAGTCTTTGGCTTAAGACCTTACCTGAATAGCATAAACTGGCTCCAGTGCTGTATAATACCTATAATAATAATAATTTGGCTTAAGAACTAAATTACGAAGCATTAGTTTGCAAGAACGTTTTTGTTATTAGTTAGGCAGAACAAATATTAGAGAAGTTGATGTAATACATAAATTATTGAGTAAGCCCAAGAATGCAATGCTTTTTAAGATCTATAATATTGAACTTTTCTTGTAATAATCAAACTATTTTCAATAAATTTATCATCATGCATTATGCAAGCGAGAAAATTTTGTTATCGGTTTGACTCGTACAAAGGTAGCATTAACAGATGAATGACCGTACATAACCGACCTAGATGTGCCTCAGGTGAGATAAGGCCTAGTATAGTATCACGCAACCGAGCCTCCAAGTGAGGTAACCCACATCCAAATAAGAGCTTACCTCACTTGTGCTATTGACGATCCATTTAATGCCAACCATTCATTTCTTCTTACTCTGTTCAGTCGGTCAGATTGAGCGGGTCTTCAAGTCAGCCAGTCATCAAAAGGTCTGGGATCACTTCACCAAGGCTCAAAGACGCAACATTGAGATGTGGAGGAAGCAAGCAGAGGTAGGCGAGGTTCACGACATTTTCTCGCCCCAATCTTTTGCCGTCTCAATTAAAAGTCTCGTTCATTTATGTTCTTGACTGCCCTTTTTTCTTAGTTTAATCAACTTTTATTGATTTAAATCGACTTTTATTGATTTAAATCAACTTTTATTGATTTAAATTGATTTAAATTGACTTTTATTGATTTAAATTGACTTTTATTGATTTAAATTGACTTTTATTGATTTAAATCGACTTTTATTGATTCCAATTGATTTAAATTGACTTTTATTATTTTGAATTGACTTTTATTGACTTACATGAACTTTTCAATTTTTCTTGACTTGAATCGCATTGACACAATGCTAAACAATTTTGATTTAAATCAAAAAAAGTAAATTTGATAAAAAAGTGCGGTCGAGAACATGACTTTGATCTTCCATTTTAACCCTTTCATAATTCCAATGTACACATCAAAGAGATCTTACATTATGAACGAGTATGAAAGCGTTAAAAAACAAAATACTTATTCACCAAAAACAAATTTTAAAACCAAGGCGAGAGAAAATGTCAGGACCACTTCAAACTCAGACCAGTACATAACTCTTTTCTTTTTCATTATTTTATATTAAATGCAAAAGTTTCTTCCTTCCAAAGCATAATCCAGTTTTTTTAATGTTTAGATCGTATGTTAACCTTGTCTTGAATTGTCTAAAGGAAAAACTGTCTTCAACACTTGTTTCAAAATGTTTAAAGTGATGAACATGTTTTTATTATTTCATTTGTATAATAATAATTACAGAACTTTTCCCTTTTTTTATAAAGTTTGTTTGTCAAAAAATTGTTCTATCTATAATAATATTTCCTAATAAGTATAGATAAGTTACAAAGAAAATTTTATAACGTTGATAACAAATAAATTTTTGTTTTTTTACTGAAAGATGATTTTCAAAGGCATCTTAATTTAAAAAAGTTGATATACTTCAAGTCAATACTATTATGTCCCAATGCCTCTAATTAACAATTTTCCCAACAGTGTTGCCTTTATTGGATTGTTATTATTAGAGATAAATTGAATTATGCTTTGCAAGAGGAATCTTATTAATATTGTTATTCATTGGCCCTTTCCTCCATTGAGCATAACATTGTTGTCACATGCTTGGGGAAAGGTTTAAATTATCAGGTAATGAACATAAAACTTAGGCCCAAGAAATATAATGATATTGTCAATCAAGGTGTTCTGGTTTAACTCGTTCATTAACGGCCTTTGCTTTTTCACTGTCGAAATGAAACTAACGTAAAGTTTTTGCATTTTTTCCTCTTATAAATTTTTTTTTTTAGTGTCTTTCATGTTTTAATGTTCAGATTCTTGCTTGCCAACTTACACACACACCTTGTACTGTATACCCACAGGGTGCAGTGCCGGGCATAGGCCCGTTTATTTATTTACACCTTCATCTCATTACACATTAATGACGTTGAAAATACATTATAACGTTTTTTCTTATTTTGTGCAAGTTTACACAAAAGCCAATAAGGTGTCTAATAAACGAGTTAAATCGGACAAACCTGTACGGAGAAAGTAATTCAATAATAATTATAAAAAAACAATTTTTTGGCACCGCTATCTGGCCACCATGATTGATAGCGAGTATTAGTCGTTAAATACTGCAGGAACGAAGGTATATTTTAAAAGCAAGTCGGAAACATATCTATTGCATCTATGCCTAAAAATTTTAGCATAATTCCAATATATGGCAAGTTGATTCACTATTTTGGAAAGTCTGGTATAGATTTAATGATATTCAAGTTAGAAAACCTTTTAATATCCAGTCAGAAAGTTATCATTGTGGTATATATAATTATTTATGCTGTATAAATAAATTCTGACTGGGTAATGGTTGTAATAGTATATATAAATGTGCATTGTAAACAGAAAAGATTTTAGTTATGGATAGCTTTTAAAATGTTTTTCCTAATTAAAGTTTTTAAAAAGTATGTTTCTATTTATATTACAAAATTAATTTTTAAATTTCCATACTGAAAGTGTTTTTTTTTGTAAAATTTTCCTGTTATAAATCTTTTTTCTACAATGTACATGTTTTGAAATATATGCACATTATATAATATAATTTAAGTCCTTATAACCATACTCTGTAAGTTGAAAAAGATTTGTTTTATGCAATTGATTAATTAAATTTTATGCGTAGTAATTACTTGGCCAATTTGTTTTATACAGAATGTTTGAATTTTTATTGCATGCTATAGTTTTTATATTCTTAATAACTTTAGACTTAGTCCTAACAAAGTTTTACTGTTTGCCATTAATCATCAGAATGATTTGGTTTGCTTTTCATTGTTAAACTTGTGTAAATATTTAAACTAAAGACATATTAGAATAATAATAATAAATGATTTTGTAGCTTCATTCCATGTGCTGTTTTATAATTAATTAAATAATTAAACTAAAGACAGGTTAGAATAATAATAATAAATGATTTTGTAGCTTCATTCCATGTGGTGCTTTATAAACTAAGCCTATGCAGGGCGTGACTTCAGCTGCTGTAGTTGGGTCGGCTTTCTTCCAGTTTATGGGTGGTAGCGACTCTGAATGAAAGTGTTCAATTTAAAAAAGTAGCTCCTATTTATATATTTATATATACAGTATGTATATGTATATATATATGTATATGTATATGTATATGTATATATATATGTATATGTATATGTATATATATATGTATATATATATATGTATATATATGTATATATATGTATATATATGTATATGTATATATATATGTATGTATGTACATATATATTTATGTCAATATATATGAGGCACTGTAGAAACTCACAAACGATAACCTAACCTGACTCTTACATATGTAAAATGAGGTTGGATGTTGCCAGAATTTCCTATCACCGGTAAACTGGAATAATACCATCGTGTCTTCCAATAGTAATTCTGATGGAGGCAAACACTAATACACAGGGGAAGTCGTGCCCTTCCTATGTTGAAAGAATCGGGGTCCATTATTTTTAATTGTTTATTTCACTTGTATATTTGACCTTGAAAATACATTTGTTTATTCAATAGACATGGTTTTTTTGTGACATAGCAATCGAAAAATTTGTATTAATATTTCCGATGGGCTCGCATGCACCCACTCCCCCATCAAATTTTCTACTTTCCTTCGTGGAAAATTGAAAGGTAAGTTCTGACGTTCATTTGAATTGTAAGTTTGTTCGTTTGATTGCTATGTTACATAAATAAATAAATAAATTATTATAAATATCTTGTTCTAAAACAAATAAATAAACTGTGATAAAATAATTAAACTACTGTATAAACAATTAGAACGATTGTTACATAAATAAATACATATGCAATGAACCTACAAATGATTATTAAAATAAAATTTTTATTTATATTTAATAAGCTACTACTAAAAAATTGTCAAATTTGTAGATAACATGAGAGACAACTTAGGTTATATACCTTGGATATTAACTACAATTCATTTGTGGTATGGATACTTGGATGTACTAATTGCAGCATAGCCAGTGTGGAGTAACCTTTAGTTCCAATGCTGCTTCACATACTATATACCAGTGAACCAACAAACCCATCATCCTTAAGGATTTAACATCTGATAAAGGCTTAACCCCTTTCACATGAGATCCTGGCTCTATGGTCACAACACTATATGAGAGCATGGCTATGCGGTCACAGCACTATACGAGATCATGGCACTGAACGAGATCTGAAATATTGTATTAGAAAGAAATTAAGATGTAGGTTATGGGGTTCTCCCATGGCATAAGTGTGTATCACTTACATGGGATACCCATGTAACCCATCAATCCCTAGGCATATATACTGATAGAAAGTCAGCCTTTCAGGTGTTGTTATTTGCATGGCTTGTTTTTTTAAATTTTTCAAAATAACATTTTTAACAGCTGATTAAAGAAGTAATTTTTAATTTATAGGAATCTTCATTTATTTGTGAAACAAGATTTAACCCTTTAAGGCTCAACAAATTCTTGCTGTAAGTACTAAATTATGTTACAATTAGATCCGAGAGGCAAAGTATGCCAAGTGGTATAGTAACTCCATTAACTAAGAAGCAAGTATGCCAAGTGTAATAGTAACTCCATTGAAGGACTGAGAGGCAAAGTATGCCAAGTGTAACAGCATCTCCATTGCAATTGGTCTTATTTGCCTCCCAGTCTGCCAATTATGGTTGAAAAACGACACATATTCATCAAAAACTGTCAGGCCTTACAGGGTTAAATGGGTAAATTTGGCAATCTTTTTAGCGTGTTTTAAGTCGTGTTCTCGGCCCAACTTTCTTGATTTAAATCCCTCTCGCATAATGTTATATGATTTTTATCAATTTAATAAAAATCTTATAACGTTGTGTCAATGTGATTTAAATAAAAAAAGTGGATTTAAAATCGAACCAAGTTTGGTCAAGAACGAGGCTTTAGTTTCCTATGTTTCCTTCGATTAAACTAGAGTAAGTACGGCAACCTGTATCAACTAAATGTAAAAGTGTTTATGGCCTCGTTCTTAAAGACGCATAAAATTTTTATTATCAATTGCAGGTTGTAAATTTTGTTACTTTTTTTGGGTTCGCATACATTTAGTTTTGGCTACACGAAACATCTTTTTAATTTTCAACATTTTAACAATCGGTAATTAGTTGCCATATAAGTACTAAAATATATTAAAGCTAACATTGAAAATTACCTTTATTGGCAATTAGTTGCCATAAATGCTAAAATATATTTAAATTAGCATTAAAAATGACTTTTATTGGCAATTAGTTGCCATGAATGCTAAAATACATTAAAGTTAGCATTGAAAATCACCTTTATTGACGTAAAGAATAAAATACATTGAAAATAGTTTACATTGAATTCATGTATCTTATTGGATCTTGACTGTTAGGGCCTTTGCTGCAAATCTGCTGACACTATTCCCTTTCATAACCATTTTTTTTTCTGATATTTTCATTACAAACTCTTTTTTCTCTTTTGCTATTTATATTTCATAATCCTTTACATTTTCTTGATGACATCAACAGTTTCGTTTCAACAGTAAATATTATGTCAAATAATAACATTTTCTTAATGCATACACACACACTTATAATAATAATAATTATTATTATTGACACACATAATATGTCAAGCTATAAACTCAAATTTTAGTCTATATATGGATGGGAGAAATATTTTACTGAACAAGAAGGTATTTCTATTTTGTTTTTAATGTAGTCTACTTTTTATTAAATGTATATACATACCTATGTGCACATACATACTTTACATTTATAACATTTACATGTATGTATATACATACACACTTACATACATACTTACATACATACTTACATACATGTATACTTATATACATGGATACTTATATACATGCATACTTATATACAAGCGTACTTATATACATGCGTACTTATATACATGCGTACTTATATACATGCATACTTATGTACATGCATACTTATGTACATGCATACTTATGTACATGCATACTTATATACATACATACTTATATACATACATACATATTTATATACATACACACTTATATACATAGATACTTATATACATACATACTTATATACATACATACTTATATACATACATACTTATATACATGCATACTTATATACATGCATACTTATTTACATGCAAACTTATATACATATATACTTATATACATATATACTTATATACATATATACTTATATACATATATACTTATATACATACATACTTATATACATACATACTTACATTATGTACATACATACACACACATCGGTGTGTGTAGCCAAAACATCTTGTGCAGAACCCTAAACTGACCCGTTTTAACAAACTGTCGCCTCACTCAGGAAATCAAGGAAATCCAGATCGACCTCGATGACAAAGACGAAGGCGACGAGATGGACGTCTCCGACGAGGATGACATGTGCGGCCCGCCGAAGAAGAAGAAACGGACGATGGCAACAATGCACTCGAGCCTCGACTTCGTGAAGGAGGAGAACGACAGTCTCCGCTGTCAGATGGAGGCGTACAAAAACGAGGTCGACTCGATCAAAGCCGACCTTAAGACGGAGCTGGCGGCAAAAGACGACCAAATTGAGGCATTAAGGAAGGCACTGCAGGGCATGCAACAGGTGAGGACATTGGATGTCTACTGATTGTTGGAATCATGGTACCAAAAACAAAGGTTTTTGTCCTTCAAGTTTTTTATTGTCCTCTATAACCTAAAAATAAGCACAAAGTGGCCTTTTCCTGCAATAAAAACTTAAAAACGAATGTCCTCTTTAAAATGAAAAAAGTATTTGTTGGCACCCTGGTTGTAATTTTCAAAAAGTCAGCAGAGGTGAATGATTTTAGGACTTAGAAAATGCTTTTAATATTCTAAATTTCTATTGAAGAAAAAAAAAACTGTTTTCTTTTTAGGATAATTAATATTTTTCAGTATTTGGTTATTTTTAAAATTTTTACTTTGTACTGGTAACTTTAATTTTTCTAATTTCTCTTCTTCCTTGTTTTTTGTTGAGCGTGCGTAGCGAAGCTCTACATAGGCGTAGCATTTCCGATGTTGTCGTCGTTGGCGTTAGACAATGACTTGAATGCTTATATATCATCTATACTATTATTATTTCTTTTCATATAGGCTTAGTTATTGGTTTTAATATATTACTAGGTATTTTTGTTTGATTTTTTTCACTTTTTATCTACATTTTTTCATCAAAATAACTTAAAAAATATTTTTAACAAATTTATTTTTTTCATATTTTGTTTTTATTTACGCATCAATGGATTGGGAATGAAGTACACATTAACAGTCTCTAAGGTGATTTTTTTCTAAAATGATGTTTTCTCACTTTGTAACACCATTTTTGATTTGATATTTTTAGGGAAACTTTTTTTCAAAGTTACTGAATGAATCATCGCGAGACATTTGAACCGTCCGGTTCGTGGATCACTAGTTATTTTTATTAGGCCGAAACCGAGGAGGAAAATCGCCGGACAGATACTAAGCCAGTCAATAAGCAAGACTAGACTGTGGGAGTTGCAGCCACTAAAACCCCTGAGTTCTGGAACATACATCAGTTTTACTCTGGAAAAAAAACTATGTACCAAAACTTTTCGGTAAAATATTTTTTCATTATTTTGATAAAATGGCAAAATTTCGGTAGTCCACAAATCATCCATCGCCCCAACAACAACACTTAGAGGTCATTTATGGAAGCTGTTTTTTTCAAACACAGCTTAATAATTGTTTCTTTGGTGTGCTCTGCTTCTATTTATCTTTCCCCGTCCTATTCATTTGTATTCTTCATCGTCATTTATCACTTTTTTTCCATTGTCCTGTTTTTCCTTCATCTCCGAATAGGTTGTGCAATAACAAAAAACTTTTCTATTTCAGTTTGTAGAAAACAATCATAAAATTTTGTTTGTATTTTGATTAGCCTAATTAAAACGAATAAAATTATGTTTCTTTAAATACACATGCACACACACGCACGCGCAAACACCGCCATGCACATAGATGCACATGTGTGTGTACCTATGGGAGTCCAAGGATTATAAATCTTTTATAAAACCGTATTTCTTCGAGACAAATTAGTCGTTTAGTTTTACGATGTCGTAAAGATAAGAAAGATAAGCCGAGGCAAGACATTTCGTTCTTGAAATATTTTTTTCTTGATTTCAAATTATTTTTCTTGATTTCAAATGAAATCATTTTCGATGAGTCATCAAAAGCGAATTTTTTGATGTATGGATTCATTTTTTTTGGCGAAGTTTTTTTTTTATTTAATGTCAAGTTTTGGTCTAAAGATTTGTTTATTTTATTTTATCTGATTCTCCCAATGTCAAGTTTTGCTTGCTCAATTTGTTCATTTTTTTGTCAAATGTGCAACTAAATTTTTGTTTCCAATAAGTTTTAAGATTTTTAATTTATTGTTTTTTTTTATAGATTTTTGTTTAAGAAAGGCGTTTATTGTTTTTTACATTTCCATATTTATCTTTGTCCTCCAACAAATTTTGTTTTTGTTAATAAAAACCGAAACAAAATTTTGTGCAATAAAAGTTTCATTTGTAAAACTCGTCAGAAAACAATGACTTTGGTGAATTTCAAAGCTGTCAATTTTTTGTAGAATTTTTTTGACATTTTAAAAAAAAATTCAAGGATGTAAAAAATTGTTTTTATCATTTTAGTGAACAGAAATTATTTTAAAAAATCGAATTAAAAAGTTTTTCATTTTACTACAAAATGTTGGTTTTACTTTTTGTATGTGGTGATTAGTTGGTAGTTTCTTATGGATTAAAATTGATTTTTTACTTACGTATTTGGTTTGTTTTACACAACATTCCTTATATTTTTCATTTATCTTTTAATTTATAAAAAAAATATATTCGTATTGAAAAATTGTTGAATGATACTTATCTAAACATCTGTTTAGGTTGGAACTATAACCTACAAGATATAAAATATTATTATTTGGTCTTGATTTCCGCTTGTGTGAACGTGCCTTGTACACATAGCCTAGGTTGGGGAGAACTTTGCCATCAATTAGAAACTTTTTGCCAAAGTATCTGCTGTGAAAGGAATTTTTTTGAAACTATATTTTTCCTCCCGGCTTTTTTTTATTGGCGATGATGATGAATTTGCGCACATAATGATCGATGGAGAAAACTTTTCACTTTGACCATGTTTTGATTTGTAGTTGTGGGGAAAATCACTTTGTGTTTTTGTTCTTAGCAATAGAATATAAAAGTAAAAAATAAGAACCTAACTTGCCCGTTCACTCTCACTCCCTCACACTCAATGTCTCTCTCTCTCTCTCTCTCTCTCTCTCTCTCTCTCTCTCTCTCTCTTTCTCTCTTTCTCTCTTTCTCTCTTTCTCTCTTTCTCTCTTTCTCTCTTTCTCTCTTTCTCT
>JARUHE010320816.1:806-19827 GCA_031471125.1 Archaeomysis grebnitzkii | reverse complement strand
TATATATAACCACTGATAAAAGTGATGGGATACCTTCATTTTTATTTTTTAACTAACCGTTTTTAAAGGAAACTAACTGATTTTTAAGATGAGGTGAAATCATAGAAATATTCACGTTTTTAATTGTATTCACATTCATTGTAAAATGTTTCAAATAATTTAATTATTCGTTATCAAACCAATGTATTGCTTAATATACATAATATAGCGAACATTGACTATAGAATTAGACAAAAACAAAGGCTTTGTTCTTTAACTGTTAAAATCTGAAAAAAAAACAATTTCCATTGGCGTACAATTCTAGTTGTTTGCTAAAGAAGTTGTGAGTATCACATCTCATCAGCTCTTGCGTGGAAAACAATTCAAGTTGACGTAAAAGAACACCTCTCTGGTTATTAAAAGAACACCTCTCTGGTTATTAATGTTTGGCTTAAATTTTAAGATAGAAAGTGCTTCGTAAATTCGTAACCGATTTTAATCTGGAGTATATGAGATTATTTCAATATTATTGACAAAATCTTCTCTTGTGATTTTCAGTTCATGTTTGTTGTAATAATGTTCTTTAACGGCAACATTTAATTTAATCCACGTTTTACCACATTTGATTTGATTTAACAAATCAAAATAAAAAATTTGAACCACATTTAATTCAACTTAATTTATTTAGATTTAATTAAATTTTATACATGTGAACCATATTGAATGGAATTTGACTTAAATGATACATGCTAAGCATACTCCAACTTCAAGGGAGCGTCATCTTGTGATTTACATTTAGTTATTAGAAAGTTCTGATATGAAGCGGTGCAGACTAACCCTGGAGGACGATATAATCGCTCTCTAAATATTTATAATTATCATTAATTAATTCATGTAACTAAAAAAACATCAATATTTTTTTTCCAATTTAGATCATATTTTCTAAATTCCTAGTAACGAACAAAAATTAAAACTACAAATTATCATGAACTGTTGTGTACATAAATATATGTATGTGCAAATATATGTATATGTATATATATATGTATATGTATATATGTATATGTATATGTATGTATGTTGTGTACATAAATATTAAATTAAATTAAATATTAAATTCATTTTTCAAGTAAAAATATTAAAAAAGCGTCAATAAATTATTCCTCCGTTTTTTTATCAGCATTTATTGATTTTAGTGTAAATATTCAGTTTTAACATCTTTGAAGTTTCAACTAAAATGATCAACATGTTTGTAATCTAAACTGACAGTTTTACTTTTAAATTTATTTCTACACGATGTCACACTTTTGTTTATTGAATCTATTTTTGATTTAAGGTTGCAATACTGAGAATCTTACTTATGACAAACATACTGAAAACAAAACGATAGCTTCAAACCTTTAGTAAAATTATTTGTAATATTATATTAATATAATATTTAGTAAAATTTAGTAAAATTATTTGTAATATTATAGCAATAAAAACAAAATGTTTTATCACTTCTGAGTGGTGAATTTGCGTCAATCGCACCCATAGCCTGTTTCATGAGAACCGAATTACAATTAACCGAATTAACCGAATTGCAATTAACCGAATTGAAATTAACCGAATTGCAATTAACGAACTTTTATCACTTGGATGAAATTATTCTTTGGTAGCGTTAGAAGTAAATTTTTTGAATCATGATGGTAGAAATGGTATTATGATTCACACCTATTTATTATAATTAATAATAAACGTGTAATCCTACTTTATACTATAATTAAGTAATGAAATGTGAATGCTTTGTTGTATTTCATGTAAATTAATACTCCATTCCAATTTTTGGCAATAACGCCTATTGCTTTTCAATCAAATTCATTTTAAAGCGCCACCCTAAAGTAAAAAATCTCTCCTGATTCACGTAAAGCTACAATACACACAGTTCAATTAAAATAATTTCCCAAAGGTTGAACATGTTTTTGTGAAGACTTTTTAAATGAACGGAATTTCATTCCATATTGATTGTGCTGCGAAATAAAAACTCTTGATTTAAGCTGTTCTCAAACCAATTTAGCATGCAGCTATGAATTCAATGGCTTTACATCATCTCAGGCATAGTGAACTTATTATGGTCAAGGTCAATTAAAGTACTATAAAAAAACAGTATTGTTTTATAGTTATTTATTTCCGTCTCAATTTAACCTTGAATAATTTTCGGCCAATTGATTATTTTCTCCAGTATACTTGACATGGATAAAATAAAATATACCATAGAAATTTTCAATTTTTTGACAAAACATCAATGTTTTTACAAAAAAAAAGGGAAAAAACTGGGCATAAAATTGTTTTACCAATGAATAGTTAAAAATGCCGGTCATATAAAAGGGCAGTACACTTACCCAAAATTTGTATCTATGAAAGTAAAACCACCAAACAAAAAATCTCCTTGATTATGCTTACTTTTTATTAAATGTTATAGTTCAATTTTCAAGCTTTCTTTGATGGTACAGATAATTATTAATTAAATTCGAATTATGTTAGTGATTTTTATTACATGTGTGGAAAATAATATTAATGTAATTTTTGATGGTTTATATCATGAATATTTGAAAGAGTGAGAAATGTCTTTGGCTAATTTAAGTTATAAAAATCATTTTTATTACAACTTTAATCAAAGTTGCCAATATTTAATTATGAAACTTAAATTTTGTTCCAATATATGTAACCGCCTACAAATGCAAGATATATATAGGACTAGTAACGAGCCATTGCACATAAGGTACAGAGAAGTATATTTTAGTAATTCAAGGACAGCCCATTCGACTACATAACTGTTTGCCCAAGGGTTTAATCAATCTTAGAGTAAAAAATATGGGCTATTTTGAAGAACTCTTAATAATTTTACATCGTTGTTGTTGAAGGTTAATAAAAAAACAATAATTTCATTATTTGATGACCCTGCATCATAACAATGTAAATACTTTATTGAATACCTTGCCATCATTGATGGATGACAAGATACCATAACAACTGGGAGTCTGGAGGAAACAATCCATAAATATTTTCTGTCAAAAAAGTATTCAAATTAATACTGAACCAACAAAGTCTTTGTGACCAAATATAATATATTTCAAAGGCACATTCAAGACATTATATGACAAAAAAATAACGAAAAAATATTTATAGACTGTTTCAACAAACCAATTTTTTACCTACCTAAATAATCATAAAAATTTCCTTCAAATATAAATTTATTCGGTTTTAATTTTTTACAATACTGTTTTGGAGTGCAATTAAACTAAAATTTATTAATTTTCCTAAAAGTAAAAAAATGTAATACTAGTTTGCTATTCAAACTACTTTATAAATAAAAGAATAATAAACATTGAATAATTTATTAAAAAGTTAGGGATTTATTTTAAAAAAATAGATCGTTTTTTAGTTATTGCAAAACTTCAACTAATTTTTCAACACAAATTAGAACAACTTTCAGACTAACAAATTATGGTTTCATGGGAGTTCAAAACTTTGTTTACTTTAATAGTTTTTCAAAGCAACTTTGACTTAACACAAGTGTGGAGAAGATTTTTCCCAGAAAAAAATGAGGAAGGATGCCTTAAACTCTAGAACCGATTTATCACACGTGTGAATAGTTCCAAATTTTAGTGATTTTGGGGGATTCTTATAGTGGAAACTGTTGACCATTGTCGATGAATAAATTTCAATTTGAAGAGAAAGTTTATTGTTTATACCATTCAATCATACATTAAAATTAAATTGATTTTCAAGATGAAAACAAAAACTTAAATAATCTTTATTGTGTTTGAAGATTGTGCATATTTTTAATTTTAAAAAAAACATTCACCTTTATTTCAATTAAAAAAAATAAAACATCAAACAATATTCAATGATAATATAAACCCTAATACAAGAGAATTGATATTTTAAAATAGCTTTATTTAAATTTAGGGAAATTAAAAAATATAACAAAACTGAAATTTCTTAGTAAAAATATGAAGCCTATTTAAATGACATACTAGATATAATAACATATTTATGTTAAATGAAATAAATAAATGGAAGCATTACTTAAATTAATTTTATAATTTAGATGTATTTTTTTGTGTAATTATTTATCCATATTCCATAAATAAAATTTCAGTTAAAAACTAAAATCTTTAACTTTCAAAATATATGTCATGATCAAATCATATTTCTCATTTAAATCTTGAACATGAATGAATAACTTTTCATTAATTAACCTATTCTCAACTTTACCTAAATTCATTCAAACTTTCAATTCATATTCATTACTGAAAAATATACAATTATTCTGAACAATCAATAGATTAGAAAATGTATTCATCAAGTTCTTGAAATTATTGTTATCATATACATTATATAGCACATTAGCTAAGGAAGCAAATAGCAGTTACTATTTAGCTATTAAATATTGAGTATTTATATCATATCGTTCAAATGAGTTGTTAATGGGCAACTGCTAACAGCTTTTTAAATACTCTTGCAAATCATACTTGATATTCCATTTTCAATCATCAAAGAATGTTTACTTTAATTAGTCTGAGATCAAAATATAAAACTTCCTGAGACTTGTTGGATTGTATCCTCACTGATTAATATTTGAACCTCACTTAGTGTTCATATAACTGAATAATCCAAAATTCTTGGAATTTTTGATTCAATATCTAGTTAGCTGCTGTGAATTTTACATAGCATTGCCAAACTTCATAATAGGTTAGGCTTTTTAGGTATATTTAACCGGCCAGTAATGCAGCTTTATTTATCAAAAACTTTCAAGTAGGAACTATTTCATGTGTGTATTTGTAGCCTTGTTTTACTACATAATTCAAAGCACATAAGGGTCTTCAAACATCAACATTAATGCACGAGCAAATAATGATTATGTTTTTACATTTCATGTTGATGAAATTCAAATAAATATTATTCACTATGTTCGATAAAATGTTTCATTTTATTTGTGTTGAACATTCTCTCCTAAAAGATTGAACAATTTTCATTCAGTATTTTCTCATTAGATATTTTTTTCTATTTGCGAATAGTATTCTATTTAGTAATTCATAGATGAATGTATCTTTTATTTTCAGATTGTATTTTTTCAATGCATAGTTTTATCTTTCACTCATTAGTACAAAAACTTAGAAAATAAATTATTTCGATGTACAATAATTTTAATAAGAAAATGAATTTACATATACCATTGAAATTTAATTTTCCTCGCTGGGAATAACAATCTCTTCAATACAGATAACAAAATTTATATATTTTGCTGACTCTTTTGATGCAAGACAATAATGCATTCGAAATACACAAAGAAATTTAAAACTATTAAGTTTGATTTTGTGTAGGATTAATTAATTAAAATAAATATTCAAAACACATTGTACTAAAACACAAAATAAAACTCCTTAGAAGCATTTAAATATTACAAAAAAGGAGCAACAAAAATGAAGCTAACAAGAAGTTTTATTTTTACAAATTTATTTCTATTCTAATCTAATCTTAATGCTAATATTGCACCCCTTGGACTCCGTAGCTCATCTCGAGCTGACTAGAATTGGCACAAATGCTAAAATGATGCGACCGAAGTACAAAAATATCACTACCCACATCTCGTGGATGAGCGAGGACAAGGCATTTATATCACGAATATAGAACACAAATATTTACAACTTATATTTACATTTGTTAGAAAACATTTGAAGAGAAATTGATTGGAAAAGTCATTTAATTATTTGTTCATTGTTCGATAAAACTTTTCTTTATGAACAATTTACAAAGAAAAAATGAAATGCATGTGTAGGACCTTCAAATAAAATTGGTAATACTTGATCAACAAATATACCTTTGAACAGGAGGGCCAAATCAAGTATTTAGTTTCCCACATTGAAAATAGAACACAATCCTGATCCTATTTAGTTTCAAATTGATTTCAACTAAACATTAATATTTTTTTCGTTTTTTACAAACTATATTTAATTAATATCAATGCATAAATTGCCTTTGCAACAACATCGCAAATAAATAATTGTTACATACAGTAAAATAAATAAACAATCACAGAGGTCTGAAGACGATTCAGCAAAAAAATTTAATTAATTTTCACTTCAACCCAACCGAAAATCCTTCCTACACCAACCAATAAACGAACACCATTGCTTGGATAAATTGTTTCCAACTAATATTTTTGATCGACAATAGCACAAGTGAGGTAAGCCACATTCAAATAACAAAGTTTACCTCACTTGTGGTATTGTCGAGTCATTAATTAATTCCATTTTCCAATACCAATATTTTTTTGCATAATAATTCATAAACATTTGTAAATGAAAACCTGAACTTCATTGTAGAAAATATTTAATGTTATGCTTAACAGCGTAAATGAACACATGAGTGGATACGTTTTTAACATAAAATACACAAAAAAGAAATTGTATAAGCAAAATCAATAATTCAATTTGTTCAACTGATTATGTATAATTTGGTTGAAAATTATTAGCTAACTGAAAACTATAAAATTTATAAATTTCTAACAAGTCTTATATTAATTTTAATCAGCTTCGAGCTCTATTAAAAATAATCCCTCAACAATATAATTAATCATGAATCAATATAGTTTATAGAAAAAAAAATGAGCAATGCAAGGTCCAAATTCTTAGCTATAAATAATCAATTGAAAATAAAATGAATCTTTAGTTGTCTATCAAACTAAAGTTCTCTTAAGAACATACAATAAAGATAAAACAAGAAAAGCAAACAAATGACAACAGGCGATAGAAAATAATCAGTTGTTTAATAACTGTAGTTGTTCATTCAAATAAATATTTGTACTTAAAAGTGAATTTAAATAAAAATGATCTTTAAACTAAGCTAAGTTTTTTAATACAATTGAAACTATTGAAGATAATTTAACTGGCAAACACTTCAGCTTGTTAATTTTAATGCGTTTGTGTAATGGTGGTTTGTTATATAAAACTTAAGAATGAAATATCACAATTTCAGTACTTTATTTATTTACTTTATAAAAAAAAGTTTTAAAACATTTTTCATTCAATAACATTTCTATCACAGCCATTAGAACTAGTTTATTGAATTTTTGAATGAAAGAAATGTTTAGCATATTGAAACTTACAATTTATACTTATGGTAATCAGTCAAAATCGTATTGTATTCCAGCCAATCAATGAAAGAATTTGCATTACCTTGTCTTTTCTCGTATACAGATTAATAAACATTCACTCACAATAAAAAATGTATAAAGCTTGAATAGTTACTTATTTCACTGTCCAGACATTATATCAAAGTACTTGAGGTAAAATTAACTTCAAGAATTTTGTGAGGAAAATAAAATTTTAACTTTCAATATACCATTAATTTTTGCTGACTAAGAACATTACCCTTAATGTGCATGCATGTGCCTTGATTTGTTAGTTTATGAACCCTAATATGTACTCAGTTAATACAAATATGAAACATTACAAGATGATTTTTTTTTTTGTACTGAATTATTTAAGTACCAGAAAGTAAGTACAAACCACATTTTCCATTTAAAATGACGAACTTCAGCTAGTACTTGCATTGGATTGGAAGATTAACTCTACAAGCAATACCATTTAAAGAAACTAGATACGAATATTAAGTTTTGAGGAAAGTATTTTGAATTACTTTAAAAACCTTTTTCAATAACAATCGAGGTTTACAAGATCATACATTAACTCAAAACTTAATATAAGCTATCAGACTATTTAAACCTTGATCACACTTTAAGAGATTAGTTTAAACTTGCTAAAGAGGTTAAGAGCCAAGAAATTAACTAAAACAAGACATCTAAAAGTAAACATGAAATGCTTTGTATGGAAGATTGTGTTCGATTAATTTTAGCCGTCAACCAAATTATAAATTTGTTCACTAATCATGAAAAACAAAAAAGTAAATTTTATGCATTTCGTTTATGGGTTTCAATCCACAAACTTTGTGATATAAATTTTATTAATTTAATGATTAAATTATTATTTTAATACAATGTTAACAATAGATTTTCCATTAAAATGTTTCATCTAATAAATTATGTTTTTCCATATCTTTAGATTTAGAAGGCTTCAATGCAGAGGTGTACCCCTTCCCATGTTTCTTAACACTTGTATAACAAGGCTGTAAGAAAAGAGATTCAATCAGTCAATTATTTTGTACTCAAGTACGAGACTATTAAAAATAATTAAATTTATTTCACATTACAAATTTAAGAATAACTAAAATCAAATCACTAACAAGCTTTGGCAAAATATTTTACTTTCCATGCAAGTATTTTAATAAGCTGAAATTTGTGAAATTAAGAAGCTAGAAGAGGTTTATTATAAGTAGGATATGGTGATAAATAATTAAGTAAGAGATATAGTTATCAATAATTAAGTAAGAGATATAGTGACCAAAATATAAGAGATATAGTTATCAATAATTAAGTAAGAGATATAGTGACCAAAATATAAGATATAGTGACCAAAATATAAGAGCTATAGTGACCAAAATATAAGAGATATAGTGACAAACTTTCTTTCAAGCAAAATTATTTTTGTATCTTTGAATGACAAATGAAGAAGCATTTAAGAAGAAAATTACTACATTTAATTTGACTTTGCAGAAAGAGCTTTTTTAAAGACAATTCAAGATATTTATGTTTAAAGAAAATCACAAACTTACATTACCCACCAAGAGAACATGCACAGGACTTACCTTTGCTTAAAATTAGTGGACTACTATAAACTAGCCACGATTGGATCATCATCAAACAAGTATGTTGTACAGGCTTGTTTAATAATAAAAAGGTTTATTTAATAATGCTAATAAACATTACTGTAACTCTTCAAACAAAAACTTCACCCGAACTTGACATGAAGTGCCAGACATTCTTAATATCATTTCACTTGTCTTCTAAAAATTACTTCCTAAATCCTATTTGTGTTATTATTAATTTTTTAAATATTAATCAATAAATTTTTTATTATTTTAATGATCTAATTAATTAAAAGTTGAGAATGAAAAAATCTTACAAATTAGACAAAAAATAATGAATGGTCGGTTGTAAATTTTAAAGAAAGTTATCAAATACAATTACTTTTATTGCAAACATCATTGTAGTTTATTTTAGAGATTCCTTACATTTGTGAAAGTGTATCCATAATCCAATGAATTGCCACATAAACATGCCTTAGAAATAATAAAAATCAAATTAAAATTAAAACAGAAACCTTTTTTAGTTTTGATTTCGAAAAATACACACAATTAATATAATCTAGTGTTATACAACGATTAAAAAATTTGTGTTTGGACAGACTCTAAACAAACCAGTGATTTATTGCATGAAAAAAATGAAATTTCCAATGCAAAAAAATATATGATACTTTGATGTAAAATGAGATTTATTTAATTTCCTCTATTTCGACAGTAATAATATCATTGCAGAACTGCTTCATCAACTTGATTGGATATAAATCTTCTCAGGACATTTAATCCAATTAATACATTTTTTTTAACATTAAATAATTTAAATTTGTTCTACATACAATAATTTTGTTAAAAAGGTTTATGTAGGTATTCAATGTAATTCTTTATGATAATCAATTAGTTTCCTTTATAATGTAACTTCAAATCAAGAATATAGTTTAACAAAGTTTAAATCTTAACCAATTCTCCATTGTATCAAATTATTATTAAATATTTTTTTAAATTTCTAGTACAAATTTGTTTGTCATACCGAAGTAAAAAGTATGAACATTCCTATGGTAATTTTGCTTTAATGTTAACATTTTTGTGGTCACTAAATATTCTTCTGTTATATTGATGATTAAGCATTAATAAACACCGCCTTTTGTTTGCAATACCAAATTATAAAATAAAAAACTGCAACCAACGATTATTTAGCAATTAGTAAGATGCCAAATGACAACAGATTTCAGGTGCTTACAGTATCACAAACACTGAGTTGGCAGCAATCCTCCATATCGATCACCACTCCGTCTTGACAATTCCTGGCCATGATCGAAGCCTTGGGTCCGAATCGCTTGGCTTTTGACACACTTTTGTTGTTCAGCTTCTTCCACAAGACGAGGGCTGTGCACGAGGCACCCACCGTTGTCACAAAGAAAAACATCGAAAATACTCCGAGGACAGTTATGATAAGGGTGACCTTCTTCAACAATCTGAAGGAACAAAAATAATTAGTTTTCATAATCAAGTTCTATTTTAATATTAATGTTTATATTAATTAAATTAATTTAATTAACTTCCATTTATGTACAGGCATTTTATTTATTTATTTTCAGTTAAATTAAGAAATTTTTAATTTAAATTCTAAGCCTGAATAAATTTGAGATTATAGTCAACCATAACCTAAGCATATGGTAAGTTATATAATTTAAGCAAGATAAAAATGATTCAAACATAATAAAAACAAGTGTGAGGAAATTCGTTAAGTAATTATATATAACCTAACCGAGATTTGAAAACTTATTATTTCAATAAAAAATCACTTTAAAAAAAATGTTCAGAATTATATAGAAACCCATTCCTGTTCAATAAAAAAATCTGTGAAACAAAACTTAAAAAAAAAAAAAAATTTTTAATTCTACCAAGTGGTAGCTAACCAAGTTTTAAAAACCTATTATTTCAATAAATATTCATTTTACAAAAAAAAAATTGGACAATATTGTTCAGAATTATGTATAAAGCCATTCCTGTTGAACAAAAAAATCTGCAAAACAAGTTTAAAAAAAATATTCTTTTCATAATTCTAACCAAGATTTAAAAACAAAAACTTAAAAAAATTGTAAAAAATCCCCATCCACCTCCACCCCAACAATCAACAGTAGTTTATAGAGGCTGTTTGTCACAGCCTAAAAACTGTAATTATAGCTGATAACTAATTTAATGAACATTTTAAAAAAATCAGCCTAACCCTAAATCAGTAGATCTATATTTGTATAGAAAATTACCATCAGAGGTAGCTAAAAAAGTAGTATTTAGCCATTGTCCTTCAGTTAAATATATGGCATAAGCAATGTAGATAGAATAAAGTTGCATTCTAACGAATTACATGTTCATAAGGAGACAGATTGAGAAACATCTTAGGAAGAGAACTATAAAGGAGATCAATTATCAAGTTTATTTAAGTAGTAGTAGTAGTAAAAGATCGGTTCAGAACTTTCAGTTTTTTGTAGTCTTCATTACTAATAATAACCATTTAATAATACTAATAATAACCATTTAATAATACTAATAATAACCATTTAATAATACTAATAATAACCATTAACATCATCAAAAGAAATAAATTAAATTAATAAAAACTCACAAAGACTTTTCATCTCCACAAGTGGACATCACAGAGCTGGGAAGTAGATTTGAAGACTCCGTTTGATTTATGGAAGGCAGATTCAAGCTTGAGCTGACCAAAATGGTCGAATTATGATGCAAACCCAAAATGGATTGAAGAGGAGAGGAAGTTGAGGAAGTAGCGGGTGATATCATTTCCAGGTATTCACGTTCTACAGAACTAGGCGACAGTTTTGCGTCGCCTTGATACTCGCTTTTGTCACCAATAAAGTTAGAAAAGTGATGTGCTTTTGTTTTAGTAAATTCCAAATTGTCTTTGTCAGCTAAAAACACAAGGTCATAAATTTTATGATTACCATGCCATGATTTGATGGGGTCTATTTTAATTATCACATCAGTTTGTGGATTTGCATTCAAAGGTATTCTCAGAATCTGGTCATTGACATAGTCCGACCAGTAAATATATTCATTATTTGCGATCATTGATATGGGATTGATGGAGTCATTTTCATACACAACTTCATTCACTTCAACATCATCAAAACTTGACCTTAGAAAGGTGCTAACATTTCTATTTGTAGTTTCATTTTTTGTTAAATAAGACAGCAAAAGTACATCCTCATTATTTGATTTGCAAAAGTATGTCATCGTCTACAATAAAAATAACACATCAAATTAATATACAACATAGGAGATAATTAAATGATACATAAATATTTCTTTTATTATAATAAATTTAATTTTAAAGTTTATTTAATTAATGTGTTTATTTATTTTTGTTACATTGGGTGAGGTTGAATGCAAAGCCCCCAGGAGACTGTCTACACTCTGAAGGCCTTTATTACATCCCAGGTAGAAGCTACATTTAGGGCAATTCAACTTCAACTCCTCCAACCATTTTCTACAATGAACTTTTCTTCTGTAGGATTTATTGAAGATCAATCTTCTTCAACTTTACATTTAGCTCAATAACAAGTGGTGTAAAATGTGTGAAACAATAAAAAAATAAACTGTATTTTTTTATTTTGAAAAGAATGTTAATAAACTTACTTTGTATTTGATGTTAGGTGAAAAAGTCAAGTTTCTAAACAAAGTTGTAGATGAGCCATCAATGCTGCTAGTCATTATGTAGGCCCTGGGTAATAGCACCTCTGGCTTTTGAACAAGCCAATAAATTTCACTGAAATTCAAAAATTAATTTAGAATACATTTCACATTTTTTAGATTCTTTACAATATTTGTATTATTTTCCATACATAATTTTTCCATTAAGTTTTCATTTTAAAAATGTAAGCATTCAATGTATAACTATTTTGATTTTTTAAATAATTTATGGCAATGATCAAATTGTTTGACGCTCCAGTTTTAAATTAATATGAAAAAAATTTAGTTCTGAATATAATGAGATCAAGTGGGATGATTTAGCTTGGTTCACTTCTATACAAGAACTTAAATAATTAAAAACTAAAAAAAATTTGAATCAAATAAATAAATTGCAAGGCTT
This sequence comes from Archaeomysis grebnitzkii, assembly GCA_031471125.1. Taxonomy (NCBI): domain Eukaryota; kingdom Metazoa; phylum Arthropoda; class Malacostraca; order Mysida; family Mysidae; genus Archaeomysis; species Archaeomysis grebnitzkii. The sequence goes on along the minus strand of JARUHE010320816.1, from coordinate 6,995 downwards.
ATATTTTAATATTTCAATCATAGTAAATAAAAAAGTTTTTACTAACCTATTCCTTATAAGAAAATCGTCGACTTTTTCATTTGTTTTAAAACTGACGACGTTTCTAGGGAATGAATCTAGAGACTTGACAGGATCAATTGAATAAATTCCATCTTTATTTAGCCCAAATAGCATTTTACTTGTGTCGTCATATTTCAACTTATTGAAAGCAAATTGAATTTCATCATCATCTGGAAGTAAAAAAAATATGAACTACTACTCACATGACCAGAAACTAAAGAATAAATTGTTCATATACAAAGAAAGATTAGATGAGTAACTTATGCTCTGTATACTTGAAGGACTTGATTAATATTTCTTTATTTAGAAACAAAGAAAAGTTTATCATTGTGTCAACATGCATTCATGTTCAAGCATCACTAAATATGAAAGCTGTGAAAAATAAGATAATTAATCAACCTTTTTTTACTTTTCAAGAAGGACTAAATGTAGAAATATAGTGAATAAAGAAATCAAATGTGTAAGTAACTGTACTACAGGCCTGTACCACAGAAAGTTCAATTTCAAAACAAATTGAGAGAAAATGGGTTTAATGAAGCAAAATAAACAGTATATTTAGTAAATGACATTAACAATATAAACTTCAATGAAGAAGATACAAGAGTGGCTTGTACAACACAAACTTCAATTAGGAAAAAATAAGAATGGCATAGGCTATACAATACAAATTGTTTGTAGTATAGATAGTATACATGCTGAAGTTGTGCACCATCATTTTCTGGCAAAGACGATGAAAGTCTTTAGTACGAAAAACATTTTCCCCTCTAAATCAAAAGCCAAGCACTGCAACAAGGTGAAATTAAGTAATTGTACAACACAGTATTCAAGCCCTAATGGGGACAACATTGTAGTTACCAATCACAGCAGCTGTAGCATGACAAGGTCACAAGGCTGGCTAACCTATTGCTCAATAGTGAAGCAAATCGGAAGCTCCATCCTCTATGTCAAGGAGGGAGTGGGTTCAAAAACATACAAGAAATGCTCTGGGCAGATTTGAGGGAGAATGTTGAAACCATCCATTCTTATAAATAATTTTGTAATAAATTAATTATACATCAAAGAATCAATTTGATGAACATTTTCAATAGTTACTTACCATCATAGATTTTTTTTGCGATTCCACTTCCCTTATCAAACGTTCTTGTCGTTTTGTTATAGATCATCGATATCACAGAATAATCAGAATGTCTTTTATCTGATATGTACAAAGTTGCATTTTCTTTATCATATGCAAGAGCTGAAGGAACTCTTGGATTACCAACATTGATAGTAATATTTTCAAAGCTTCCAAGATTGTTTGCAATATCTTTCAAAATAAATAAATGTTTGAAATGTAGAACAGCCAAATCTGGAAAATATTTTAAATAAATTAAACTGTTCAATACATAAAAAGTGAGATGACAAAATATGAAATATATTTACAAGACCATGATCATGAGGAAAAAAATGAAGTCACAAACTAAATTATATTATCTTATTATTATTATTATTATTATATCTTAATTAAAATTAAAGATAATAATTTAAATAAGACCATGATTAAGATTGATTGATTATATAAATAAAGGGGCCAATACCCAGACCATGATTAAGAGCCCATCTTTACATCTTCCTGAGGGAACTCCAACCACAGCTCCTCTATAGCAAATTAGGTAATATACAGTGCATCAAGATAGTCTTCAGAAATTTTCACAACATTTTTCATTCAGAATCTTGTACCAATATTTCATAAATAAGTATATTATTTATTAAAATAAACCCTACTGCATTTATTTTGAAATGTATTTATACTAATATCAATATCCAGTTTTAATAAAAATGAATGTACTTTTATTCTTCATTAAAATAGAAATGATAATTTGAAAAGTTTAAATTTAGAGAATATTTGATAGAATGTAATTTTCGGAAAACAAAAAAAAATTTCCCCGTTTGACTCACTGGTAGTCTATTAAAATAATTTGTATCAACTTTCCAAGATAGCCAAATATGTAAACTGATAGCAAGGAGAAGTGGCATAGCCAGATACCTAGCATATATATCTTTATTTTCATTTTGATAATTTTTGGTCCTTATTTTTAATTATTGCAAAAAATAAAGAATAATCTCAAATGGTTAAAGTAATAAAATATATATGTAACAATTGGGTAAGATTTTATATTAGTTAGAAATTAGAGTTTTCACAACAACTTAGCTTATTCAAATTTTTAAATTGATGAAGAAAGGTATTTTAAATGCTCAAAACTCAAACCAATTTTGGAATTAATGATGTATGTATGTACGATATATGTTGTTGCTGTCGACCCCCCCCCCCATCCTCGACTGAGGTTGGAGCCCTCACTCCGGAGGATCCAGCTTCCACCACAGCAGGTCCGACCACCAGGCCAGACGCTCACACACGGGGGCACATGAACAGGTAAGTAGTGTTCTGTATGTCATGTTGGCACAGCGGCAGTTTGGTGTTGGGCGAGTGTCTGGATTTATTTTGTGTAAGTATTTTTGTAGGTGTGGGGATTTATTTGTTCTGAGCTGTGCCAGTGTCCTGCGGATGTTGTACGATTGATTGATTGTTCATTGTTGTTTATGTCTAGGGAGGTTCTGTTGAGGACTTTGTATGCATGTTGTTAGAATCACAGCATTACAAGAGGAAGTCAACACACTGTCTGCACATGCACTATCCTAAAGCCTTGGTTTCTCTCTTGACAAGTGCATTAGAGGGCCATTCTCATAAGGACTTTGGAAGGCTCTGGTCAAATCTAAAAGCTTCTTGTGTGTTCTTTTTGTGAAATTAAGGCAATTGGTTAAACTGCGGTTCAACCGTGATGCACCATCCGGGTCGACAGAAATGCCCGAGGTTTTGAGTAGAGTACATTCTGTCCACCCATAAAAGTCTTGTTCTTATTTTGGTTTGACAGCCAATCAACACTAATTATTGTGTGAACAGAAAATAAATTGCACATCATCAATTGAATAAAACTTAAATACAATTGTTAGTACTTTGTTTTCATCAAATGATTACTTTTGATTAGTCATAATTATTATGGTTTATGAATTATAAATACACATAATAATGATTTTAATATTCATTGTATAATTAAGAAATATTTTTCTTCTGAAATACTCTTTTGTTGTTGTTTTTTGTAGTGTGTGCTATGGGTTGCCAGTTTTCTGTTGTTTTAAGAAACAGTAATTTCAGATTCAACCAGGGTTAAATAAAATCCTATGAAAACTGCCCTCAAGATGCATTTTTCTTTTGCATTTTCTAATATGCCTCTACCACATAGACTATTTTAAGGGAACTCACTAAATGTAATGCTTGGATAGTCATTTAGACCTGGGTGTACCAATTGACTCGGGTGTAAGATTCTAATGTCATTTATCTCACATTACCAACAAAGCAGGTGGTGTTGTATCAACCTTACTAAGGAGAATAATAAACAAGATCATAATTATTTATGTTTACTATATATATTTCCCAAATCAGGCACATCTTGGAGTTTTGCTTCACAATGAGGAATAGTGGATATGTGGGGGATGTCAGGAGGGTTGAATTGGCTCACCATCATTGAACATGTTCTATTGATGGTATGGGAGGGAGGGATGGATTATGGTGAACATCTTAGGGCTATGTCCCTATACTCAATGAAGGATAGACTTTTGCAGGTGGGCCTTGGTGTGACATTGAAGATACTTTCTTGTCTCCTGCTATCTTTGAGTAGACTATTAACCATTGTGGCTGGTGCTGCAAATAGGGGTCATCTAAGGAATTTGTTTGCCCCTCCTGTGAATACGGACTTAATGACCAGGTTTTTAATATACATAGTTGTAGGGACCTGGAATGGTCTCCCAGAAGAGGTGATGTCACCCTCCTACTCTGTATTTAAGATCAAGCTCCAATATGCATTTGGTGAGAGGCCTTTCGAGTATATATAGTTTAGTCGTAAAGATTATTTATTTATTTTGTTATATATAAATATATGTATTTGTATTTTTCTCCTTATTTTGTTTGCTCCAGATTGACCAACTGATTTGACTGACAGTGTTTTGTTGTATGTGCATTGTTATCCTGCCTATGAATTCATAAATGCTGATGCCAAATTGAGTTATATTATGGAAGTGTTCCTGGTGGTTTTGTCAGAGATCCACTTGATTATTTCTTGGGTTCCCATCGGGACTCCAGCATGTAAGGATAGCATCATGTAAAAATACATGCCACTGGGTGCTTATTTATACTTATGTTATTTCAACCAACTATTGAACAAATTATTATGAACAACTTCTAATGTAATTCTTAACTGCTACAGAGTCTTACAGGGTTAAATAGGGGTAGCAAGGAATGGAATTATGGAAAGGGTATGGCTGTAAAAAGAATACAAGATGACCAAGTACAGGTAGGGTGATGAACAAAAATGTTTACCACATATGAATGAAGAGAAAAACTAGAATTTGCAATTCCTTAGAAAACCTTTATAGTTTCAGCTATTTTTTTAAATACAAATAACTAAAATTATACAGAAAATGAAGGCCATGATAAAAAAGTAGGGTAAGTTCCTTATTTTTATATTAACACATTTTACATAAATGATAGTCAGGTTAGGTAATGTTTTGCAAGTTCTTACTTATAGTACTAGCACCTCATATTTATGCATTTGCTTTTTATATTGGATTCTTACAAAAAATACCCAGAGGTTTTTAGGTAGCCTTTCGGGAATTTTACCAAAAATGTTCCCCTTGTCCTTAAACTTAACTTTATTAACCAGCTTCCATTTGAAAACAAAGTTAACAAGCTATTAAAAAATGATAAATAACAATAGTATGTTACTTTTAACTATAATGAAAATGAAGGACATGAATTATTCAATTTTGGAATAATACCGAGCATTAGCTTATAAGAAAAAAATGGAATAGCTAACGAGCATGAGCTTCATAAATTAAACTAGGTTGAAAAGTGAATTCATTAGTTTTCTTTTTGCCTTGGAATGCAAATTGTGACCAAACTCTTTAATTAATGTTTTGACATTCATTGAATAGGCCTAGTCGCCTAGGATAGTTCAGTTTGTAATTCATGAAAATTAGCATTATATAATATAGGCTAATGAGGCCCAAAGTAATTCATAATTCTGCTAAATTAAAGTTCAATTCAATCTAACAAAAAATGGAATGGTGAAAAGTAAAGTTTACATGTTTCAATGAAATTTCAATTTGTTAAAACGTGACTTATCATAGACCTATTCGTTTTTTTCAATACCGGCATAAATTACTGTGACCGCATAGTGCAGTCGTAATCGTGCCTGCAACAGTAGCAGACTACAGTTACATTTGGTCACGTAAGCATTTCTTTGCATTTCACTTAATGAAATGAAAGCAATTTTGAAGGATTCCATAAGTAATTAGGTTTCCTTATTGTGATAAAACAATTCTTTGTCATTTTAGATAGTTCCTGGAAATAAAATTATTATTGGAAACCTGTAATTTTAATAAAATATTAACTTAAATTAATCCATGCACGTTGACGTTATTTAAGCAATGAATAGTCCTGTATTCTCAGGAGTTTGCTTAAATTAAATTTGTCAACATTGAATTGTCTGAAAGGTAGTTTTAATTATAAATGCTAAATAAACTATTTACCTGTACAATTTACTAAATAACAAAAGTTTACTAATAAAAATATTCCAAAAAATCTCGGTAGTTCCATATTATTTCACTTTCTACATTTATAAATTAATGAACGAATTAGAATTTGCTAAAAAAATTATTTTCGAAACTAAAAATGAAACTTTCATTCACTGATGGACTATTTCTGTTTTAATGGAAGTTCCAACACATAGCAGCACACATGAGCTAAACGGCGATCAACGTTACACTATCATGTGAGTCAGTTTGTATGCCAATAATCAACGTTCATTTATTGCCAGCTGTTACCATATTTTTTTGAATAAATTTGTATTTTATTACAGCCATTCAATTAATATATTTTTATTGATATTCAGCTTAATAATGGGAAAGCTACATATATATGAAGAAAACTGAAAGACAAAACTAGAAACCTCTGGGAGCCGGGTAAGCAAATTGCTTGTTGATGAAATGCCAATCAGTAATATGACAGGGAAAAAGAAACTCGGTTAACCCAAT
>JARUHE010320805.1:0-11446 GCA_031471125.1 Archaeomysis grebnitzkii | reverse complement strand
CAACAAAAGGTTCAAGTTTTTATTTTGTTTATAACTTGTTTGTTTTTAATATTTTTGCATCAAATTTTCAGAACTGAATAACCAATATGCTTATAATATAATGCAATACATTTATTTTTGGTTAATCCTCTTTTTTTGTTATTTAAGTTTAAATAAAAAAAAATTTGTAAAATATTTTACATTAAGAAAATAGAATCTAAAAAAATCAATCTTTTTGTTGTTGCTGATTGTATTTTTACAATTTAAAAAATAATTTACAACTGTATACTATTATGAAAATAAACAATCGCTCGACATTTAAGTTGCATATCGGTCTAGGCATAACTAGTTTTCTTTATGTTTTTGCTTCAAATTTTCAGAATTTAACAATAAGTATGCATGTATAAATACAATATAATAGAATCTAAAAAAATCAATTTATTTTGTTATTGCTGATTATATTTTTACAATTTTATATTATAAAAATAAATAATTGCTTGACATTTAAGCCGCATAGTGGTGTAGGCATAACTAGTTTATTTCATAGTGCCGCCGGGAAATGGTTAAATTAATAGTTTTGATTTTAATGAAAAATCTTTTTTTTTATGAGCAGCCAAATTTGTGAATTTGTTTGAAATTCTACAACCAAGTGTATTTAACAATAATTAATAAGTTACTGTTTGCTTTTTGGGTGAGCCTTTGTGCAAGTTGTCATATGTCTAGTTTGTCACATTGAATATTTAATTATACTTTAATGTGTTCACATTTAGTATTTCTAATTTTTGTTGTAATGACATGAAATATATTCCCTTTAATATTTCAGAAATTAGGATTACTTCAACATGTCTCACGTTTGTGAAAACGTTCAAACTGATCACAAAGATCTTATCCATGACGTTTCTTATGATTATTACGGCAAACGTTTGGCAACATGCTCCAGTGACCATAGTGTGAAAGTAAGTGGTCTGTACTTTACCATTTTTCAATGGTTCATACAGTGTACATACTACTATTCAAAACCAACATGTCATCCAGATGATGTTAGCTTGGTTTTTTCTTCCTTTAGTCTATTTTTCCTTGATGGAGGTGTATCACTACTGTTGTATTCTACAATCAGCCATGATCACCAACTCTATAAATTATATATATAACTAAGATATAAGAATGATAATAAGTAATAATACAAAATAATAATAATAACATTGACTCTAAATTCAGATTTGGGACCAAGATGAGGATGGAAAGTGGACCTGTACTGGCACCCTTGTGGGTCACAATGGGCCTGTGTGGAAAGTGACTTGGGCTCATCCGGAGTTTGGCCAAATTATTGCCACTTGCTCGTTCGACAGAACGGCGGCTGTTTGGGAAGAGACAAGTAATTATGAACTTTTATGTAGTACCCACATTATTTAATACACTTTAGTGTTTTACATATTCGGTATGAAAAAATAGGTACTCTTTTTTTTTCCCTTAAGAGAATAGATTTCTTCAAATTTAAAATCTTTTTTTTTAGTAAAACAGCCGTATCATTTATAATTTTATTAACAATTTAAAAAAATTATTTAAAGTTTATCTGAGCTGTATACCAATAAATACTTAAATTTTCTTAACAAAATCCAATCTGTTTAAATTGGTTATGCATGCAACCGTTATGTTTATAAATGCATTATTTATAAATCAAACATTGTTTTACCAAATCTAATAAAAATAATTTTTTTTATCAATTTACAATAGATGTGCAACATCAAATAACAAACTCCATTTGGAGGAACATAATTTTTTACTATATTACACAAAACCCGTAGTTGTATTAGTATTATAGAAGTAATACAAATTTTCAAAAAGTTATACATGAAGTCCTGTCCTTGCATAACCCTTTCGTTTTCCTTGAATAGCGAACCAAATTTCTAATAATCTTTAAAATTACAACTTTGAAAACTTCTTAAGAGAGATGAAAATGGAATTGTTTCACACTAAATATTTATAACTTGCTATTACTAGCATAACAAGTGATGTTATATTTCATTATGAAGCATTAATCCATTTTATCTCATGAAAATAGTTTGGTTTCATATTTTATTCTAATTTTGTTATATTTGTGGATAATCCACAGAATATCTAAAGTATAGGCATAATAGTCATAAATAGAAATGTGTTATACTCATAATTTGCCTTAAGCGAACACAATTTCACTATACAATGATGAGATTGTATTGATGGCATAACACTAGGAATATAAAAGTTATGAAATCCCAAAAATAGAAATAATTGCCAAATGGAAAATGATAGTAGGTATACATGTAAAAAAAAAATTTGAATAATTATTAGTGTTGAACTCATAAAAGTTATGTATGGATAATTTGATGATAAATTTACTACACTTTTTGACATTATTTGAAAATTTTGTATTATTGATACTGTGTTTCAACATAAGATGAAAGGCATCAAATTGAAAGACCAATAAAAAGAATAGTCATAGATAACAAATATGCAAAACAAGAATTGTATATGATATAACTTTTTTGGAAATTTCAGTTGGAGACTTTGGAGATGGTTGTCACAGCAAGTGGATAAGGAGAACCTCTTTGGTGGATTCAAGAAGCTCTGTAACAGACGTGAAATTTGCCCCAAATCCGAAAGTGCAAGGCCTACTCCTGGCCACTTGCTCCGCTGATGGTGCCGTATGTATTTTCTTACTGTCTCCTCTGTTATTTTGGTGTGTTGATGAGATAGTCTGTGTTCACTAAAAAGAATTTTTATGGAAGGCTATTATTTAATCACTTTCATTAAATTTTTCCAATATTGTATATTAATACAAATATATGCTTAGGCTGTGACAAAACAGCCTCTGTAAGTCGCTGTTGATTGTTCGGGCGGATGCGGATTTTTTCATAATTTTTTTTAAATCTTTGTTAGATACCACTTAATAGAATTATGAAAAATAAAAATTTTAGTTTTTTCTTTTTAAATCTATGAATTATGAAAAAATATTTTTTTATTTAATTTTTGTTTTACAGATATTTTTATTTAACAGGAATGGCTTTATTTATAGTTCTTAACAATATCGTCCAGAATAAATTTTTTTGTAAAATTAATATTTATTGAAATAATAGGTTATTTTATGAAATTTTTGTTTGTATTTTATATATAATTTTGTTATATTCCTAACTTTTACTCGTTTACGAATTTCCTTGTACTTGTTTTATGCTTAGAATTACCAATAAACCAAAACCAATGAAACTTTAAAGGTCAGTCAAACAAGTGTTCATCTTTTGAGCTAAATTTATGAAAGATAAATTTTTTCTTCATTGCAGATAAAAATTTATGAAGCTTCTGACGTGATGACCCTTTACCAATGGACCCCAACGTATGACATTTCTACAAAGTTGACTTCGTGTTCATGTCTGTCTTGGAATCCATCAATATCCAGGTAACTTTTTATTGTTTGAGCTTCAAAGGTTGAATTTGTAATTCTTGAGATATTATTAACAACTCTTTACTGCATTAAAGACATGCAGTATTAATGGCTATCTTAGTCCTTTGGATAATAATTAATTATGCCATTAAATTTGTTGTACAAATGCTGAAAGTGATTTAGTTATTTTGTTTTTTTCCATGAAATTGATGTTTGCAGATATGAATCTATACAATGAAAAAATCAAAATATTTTTTTATTTCTAGATTGTATAATTCATTGATAGCAGTTGGAAGTGATGACCCAAATCCATCAAATACTGGAAAAGTGGCCATTTATGAGTTTTTAGAAAGTTCTCATAAATGGGTTAAAGTCGAAAGCCTAATCACGATAAATGAACCTGTTCATGATCTTGCGTTCTCACCAAATTTAGGACGCTCTTACCATCTTCTTGCCATTGCAACCAAAGATCTTCATATTGTATCCTTGAAACCTAATTCGTACGTATGTTTTTTTACTTATTTTTTTTGTGTTTTGTGAGTGCATTAAACCATTAAAGGGCCTAAATTACCCACATGTTCTGTATCATTTTATAATTGACAAAATATAAGCACTAGCTATTTGCTTTGTAACTAGTGATTTATTTAAATATTAAATGAAAATAATCACTGTACTTTAATATTGTTTATTCCAGTTGTGGTTCATGCATAGGCACTAGAAATGCATCAATCTCTACTTTCACTAAAAAATTACTTAAAATATTTTTTTTTGTTTCCTTAATACTTGTAAATAATGTTTAGTACTATGACAAATAATTCACCACATCAATAGTCATTGTCATTCTGATGCAGTAACTTCATATTTTTAAGTCGCAAACAGCCACTAATTATCTCTAAATAAAAATAGACGAGATGAAAATGATTGATAATGGAGTTCATCTTAGAGATTCAGGTCATGTTTTTTAATAGCATCATATGAATGATAACAGAGATTAATATAAGTTTTTGTGTCCACCATGGCTGTTATTTGTCTGCTATGACTGAAGTTTAAGCAGAGGATCATATATACCTTTCTTTATTCAGATATGAAGACCAAAATCAAAGCAGTCTTACCAGTTTTGAAGTTAGACAAGCTGGACAATTTAATGACCATGGGTCAGCTGTGTGGAGAGTTAGTTGGAACATGATTGGAACTATACTGGCTTCTTCAGGAGACGATGGAGCTGTTAAACTATGGAAAGGTATAGAAATATTGTGATTTATTGATTTTTTATGCTTGCATAAATTGTATTTCCGAAGTGTTTTTAGTTCTCATTAGAGAGGAAATGCTTTTCTGTACACCGAAGAAATGCCCACTTTATGTAGATCTGCTTTATTAGAAATAGAGACAGCTTTTTATAAAAAATGCATAGCATACTCATTTCTAACCTTGACCAGTATCGGCGATTGGAAATCAGACTTCTCATCCCAGAAGTTGCATGAAAACAACCACCCATTTCTCAAAAAGATTGCACGCACAATGTAATTAAAATTTGATAGTGGTAAATATTGATATTTTTGATCACTTCATTTTCTTGAATCTATAATTCCCTGGCACCATAATAACTGTTCTGATGCCAAACTACCATTGTCTCTATATTTCATTCTTATGTAAAAGATTTTTGGAGTACGAGACTCTAATGCATACCTTCTACCATTGAAAAATACATCCAAAAGAAAACAACAACAAGTCATAATGTATGTAACAAACTAACAATCCTTCTAATTCTTGAAATTTTAGTGTAGTGTAGCAAAATTTATTTTACATCCAATATCTGGTTTATTAATCAACAATATGATTTTATGGGCATTAAGGTAAAGTAAATTTTCAACCACTGCCCTCAGCTGTTTGGGGTGAGCTCTTCAAACCATGTGAACAATGGAGTCTATTTTATTCTTTATGTGATGTGAAGACAAACCCTGATTGGCTGAGGGGAGAAGTTAAAATTTTCTTCACATTAATACATGCAAAATTATTAATTATTAATAATTCTTGAGTATTAATGAAAACCTCAAAAAATCACTCATTGCCCCTCAAATATTAGCCTTTCAAATCTTGTTCAACTTTGCCAACTGAATGCGAGTTTATGCGACACTAATTTAATGTTACACAATTTTACCAAGATTTTAATGCAACAATTCTAAATTAACATATTGTATATGATTCATTGATATCTTCTATGAATCGGTCGTGATTTGTCACAATTATAGAAAATTTATCCTTTTGATTTGATGACAAGATTTTATTCAAAAATTGTGTGCAGTTTGTTTTCTTATTTTCAAATATCTAGGACATACATTGTATATATAATTTGTTTTATTTTATTCAAGGATATAAAACCTATTCAGCAAACTAAACTGCTGAATTTTAGTATCAGATAACATAACAGTTCCTTGAGCTAATTCACACCTAGCCTTGTTCATTGTTGTCAATAAATTTCGCATGATAGTTACAGAATATATTTTTAAAACACTCCTAAACTTCTGACATTGCATTAGCGATTTTAATTTCTATATATTCTGTATTTTTCTTCGAATAATGAAGAGATCAGGTAAGACTAATTTTGTGGTTAGTAGCATTACCAAATATGAGGGAAATTTTTGTTGTCGACCCCACTCCATCCTCGACATTGAGGATGGAGCCCTATTGGGCCCTCCAAGGAGTGGGCGGGGTTTTGGTGTTGCAATTCGCAGATCCAGGCTCTGGCATTCCCACAACGGGCATGCCGCAACATTCATGTATACCATTGTCATAAAAGAAAAATCTCATGAGAGATAGTTATGTTTAGAAGATAAGCTAATTGATCAATAACAAAATATAAAAGGATGATAAAAGCCCAATATAAAGATAATGTGTTATGGAATTGAAAAAACACTCGACCTACACCAGACTCAAATGCAAACCCAACCTGAACTAAACATATAAATTTACTACTTTGCCCACACTGCCAGATACATTTACATTCTACAGAACACTTCATCTTTACCAGCTGAAATTTTACCTCGGAAAGTGCTCGAATATGTTCATTCTGAGTGTATAAGTATAGAATTGACTGGATGCCTTGGGATAAGGAGGTAATACTTTGACCAAAAGCGAAAAGGTAATCTGTAAAAACTTTGGTTTTACGCTTGTAAAATGTAGCAATAGAGATCTAAGAAAGTTTACTTGGGTAAATTAGTTTTTGTAATTAATTATTATTTTGTTAGTTTTATGCAGCATAAATGATCATAATTATCACTTAACTTATTATTTTCATTATTGAGCAGAGGAAAAGCAAAGTGCATAAGTAATAAACTTTGTTTTATTTGATGAGTTACATAAATTTTATTTACCAAAATAATAAAGATTATTTTTTTTTGTAAAAATGAATGTTTGTTTGTTTTATGTGAGATTGCTGGTGATCTATGGCCATTTATTCTTATGATTTTGCTTATGTGAGATTTCCTTTTCTCTTTTAAAACAAAATAGATCTATATTAGCTCAACAACACAAACATCTAAAAAAATTAATTGTCGAGTCTTTAAACAGCTATGTAATAATGTAAGTTGTTCACACATGAATGTTTGTTTGACACTATTGGGAAAAATATACAGAAAATACAATTGTATTATTAAAAATACATCACATTTTGTTCTTGTTATTTTTCATAATCTAAATTCATTTCAAAATATTAGAAATTTCAAAATTATGTTAAAATTGATGGATACATATTATAAAAAGTTTTTTTTTCAGCAAATTACCTTGATGTTTGGGGATGTATTTCAACTATGAAAGGCAATGAAATTGTAACTTCAGATCAAGAAAATGAGGGAAAGAATGCCAGCACATGTGGAACACCTAGTCAGCAGTCATTGAGGTTCTTCAAGTCGTCACCGATGGCGCCACCTAAAAATCGTTGGCAAACCACCTAATAACTTCGAGGGAGAATTTCGATGCTGAATACATTGTATTTTTCTTGTGCAACTTTATGGTTTAAAGTAATTTTGTAAAACTGTTTTAATAAAGGTATTTTGTTAACTTTTATTTAACATTGAATTTAGATACACAATTTGTTGAGCTTGTTGCAAGAGTTAGTTTGGCTGAAAGCAAATCATTATACAGTATGTAACAATTCCAGTCAATACTGGTGTTAATAAATTAAATTTTTCAGTAAGAGTTTTATCTTCGACATTATGTTGAGATAAAGTATTATCTATCTTCGTCAAATGATCCTTAACATCATATAAGAGTTGTACAGGAATAAAATTTAATTGTAATTTGTACACTCGTGCTAATACTGTGTATGCTAATATATTTTAATGAAAGATTGTGATCCATTACATGTTCATTGAAAGCTCTATATGGGTTTTATTTTTTGTTGTCTGTGCCTGAAATCGATTAGTATTGCACAGCTTTATTTTAAGAGTTGAAGATAACTTTCATAAACAGAAGTGGTTTGTCTTGATCTTCCAGCTAATTTTGTCAAATTTTAACATTTACAGAGTTAAAACCAAAAAATCGTATTTTTCACTCTAGACCAAATTTGAGCAAAAGTTTAAAGATTTTTGTTCAATGAGTTGTAATAAATTTTATTGAAGAAAAGTGGTTTATTATGACCATCCAATCAAAGTTGTGAGGAGTATTTTTTTTTTCAAAAAACCTACTTTTAAAATTTAAAATGTAGCCAAAAACATTGTTTTTGTTTTAACTAATAAAAATGTTTGAGCAAAAGCTCCAAGTTTTTTATTTTAAGTTATCGAAAATTTTGTGGACACGTTTTTTTTTTTTAATATTTATGGAGTTGTAGCCAAAAACAGAGTTTGTGGAGATAGGCTAATTCTCAGCAAAAGTTTAAAGGTTTTTTTTACTTGGAAGAGTTACAGAAAATGGTTCATAACGGCAATCAGGGGTATTTTTTTTAAATTAATGCTTACAGTGTTATAGCCAATAAACTGCAAAAGTTTTTTGTTTGCGGAGTAACAGAATAATTTGTTGAACTAAAGTTTATAATATTACCATGAGTAATTGTTTTCGTAAAATAAATATTTATCGAACTATACATAAAACAATGTTTACTTCACATGAGATTTACTGGTCCTTACTTCAAAAAGATTGGAATGATGGTGATCAGGCTAAAGTTGTTCAGTTCATTGAAAGCAATTTTGAGTTAGGTTCTCCATATAGTGTCCACTAATTCGTACGCTTGTGATATTGGAAACGTTTGATTTTATTGCATACCAAAAATTATCAATAAAATTCATATTTATCCTCAAATCCTTGGAGCCCCTGGAGGTGTGTGTTCGTTGAAGAGTTGTTAAAGCTTATGATCTGAGATTTGTTATCCAAACAGTTCAATGGTTTGGACCTGCATGTTGGTTGCGTTTGATCGTGGTGGCAAAGAAATGAAGGTGACCTGCCAAGTTTATTTTATTCAACAAAATTTTGCTTTAATGAAGATATTGAAAAACGTCATCAAACTCAGTATATAGTAAAATTTTGTTAATTAGCCAAGTGGTCTATGACAACGTTAGTTGAACCAAATTTCACTAAAATGGCATCAGTTGAAAAGTTTGCTTCTCTATGTGTGAAGTATGATAAACAAAGTTTTTAATAGTGGTTTGTTTTGTTTATTTAAAAACAATAACTGTCTCGCATGGGCCTATTTATGCAATAAAAAACAAACGGCAGAATATAACCATACTTTTTTTAATGGAGTTTGAGGGCTGGAAACTAAGGAAAATATGCCCATAGATCTCGCCCAGAAACATACTAATTACTAAAATTTTGGTAGTCTTGGAAGAAAATGACTGCAATTAGACAAATGACTGCCGTTTGCTCATTCATTTATGAATCTCATTGTGTAATACATTTTTGGGAATGGTTATTAAAAATCAACATGAGTTTGTTGAGATAAAAAATTACATTGGTCCATTATTGATCAAAGTCTCTAAGTAATGGAGGAAATACACTTGGCAGAGTCGCCTTCATTTCCGTGCTACCAGAGACTATCGATAGTCACCACCACGATTTAACAGAACCATTGTGTTCACGATTGTGGTTTCGTTGGGAAGTTCACGATTGTTGTTTAGTTGGGAGGGCAGAACAAATTCAAATACTTCAATTAAGACAACAGATGGTGTGATATATTCCAACAAAATAATACTCCATGCCAAACATCTCGAGTTTCAAAGAGTTAATTTAAAAAGAAAAGGGTGAGGCTGATGGTATGGTCTCCTCGATCTCCACACCTCAACCCTATTGAAAATTTGTGGTCATACCCGGGCATAAGAATGAGGATGCACAAACTTTATGTCATGAAAAATAATCGAAAATTAAAGCATACAAAAACATTTATCATTTAGAAACAAATTGAGGACACACCAAAAGTTAATTATTGATAGAATATACGGAAAAAATGTTTAATTGTATTATGTCAAGTATGAAATAGATAAATTTCAATTAAATTCCTTACTTTTTCATACCTCCCCATAATTTTAGCCAAGGCTGTATTTGTGTCTGTTGTTTTTCTTTTGAAAATGCAAAAGTCTTTTCGCCAACGTCAAAGATATGCTCAAAGGAACAACGTTGTGTGCCATACAGTAGTATAAGTGGAGATACATCTCTCTGTCCCTAGAAATAGAAGGTATAGCTCCCATGGACTAATCAATTTTATAAATTGAATAATTCAATGTTTAATTAACAGCACATTTAAAAACTGTATATTTAATCATTAACAATTACGAATTCAATAACAACGAAAATTAACATATTTTATATCGACTTTCTCTTAGGAATACGCTTGAACAACGATCCAAAAAGAAGAGAAAAGTTGCCATTATATCATAGTTGCCAAGTCAATAAAGGAGTTACTGTCGAGTTACCGTTGTATAGTCACCCCCTATGACGTCATAATGTACGGTATTTCTTGGAGAACTTTCCAGTCTTGTTATTTTGTTGTCTTTAACAGTAGGTTGAGAGACCTTGTACAGTTCGTGTGGCTTTATTTTGTTGACAAAAAATTATCATACATTTGGTTATCTTTATCTTAAAAAGCATAAAAATGTGTAAAAGTAGGTTTCAATGTTTGTTTTCACATCTAGATAAATTAAACTTATCATTGATTTTAAAAATTATTGTTAAAGTCAATTAATCAAACAGTCTTAACTATTTTCACTTCCTGCAAGTGACTCAACTATAAAATATATTGTCCTACACAACATTAACTTAATCTAACTCCATAAAATGTATTCAAATAATTAAAATTAAGTTTAAAATTGCTGTTTGTAAATAACTTTAAAAAGACTTCAACGCCTTCAAAAAGGATCCGCCCTCATGCTTAAGACCCATGACCGTTCACCTTTAGAGATTATTTTAAATTATATCTTCAATGTATTTCAGCCCTTTTAATAGTTGAATGGTTTAAACACAATAAGGATTGTTTTCAATTCTAAGTTGAAGGTATTTTGGTTCTTATGGCATAAACTAACCATATATAGGCCCTACACATTATGCTAGCTAGGATGGTACTTGATAATACTTCAAATAAATTAATTATATAATTTAATTGTTCAATAATTCTATATTCATGTAAATTACTTGCATTTGAACATTATTACTAGAATAATCTAGCTAGAGCTGCTTACATTAATTTCTTACAATTGCTTTTTATTTTATTTTAATTTCAC
The DNA here is from genome assembly GCA_031471125.1 of Archaeomysis grebnitzkii. Classification (NCBI taxonomy): domain Eukaryota; kingdom Metazoa; phylum Arthropoda; class Malacostraca; order Mysida; family Mysidae; genus Archaeomysis; species Archaeomysis grebnitzkii. The sequence continues at coordinate 349 of JARUHE010320805.1, read as the reverse complement.
GTAACTTGAAGGAACAAAGAAATTAAAATAATATATACTAATAAATATATTAATTAATATATACTAATTTTTCGTCTAGCTGAAAATGATAGAATATAATGTGAAAACATTAAAAAAAATAAAGATATCTTATACCTTCCGGGCCATTTTGTTTCTATTACGAATATAACTATATATACATGTATATATATATATATATATATATATACTTCTTTTAAGCACGTTTTACAAAAAATGATTGCATAACTACATGCAATAGCTTTGCTTTTAAGTTTCTCCAGTCTTCTGAAGTTATGTTTTTCTTCGGAGTTTAGGTTAAAAATTAAACTCGCGAAATTATGCATACTTT
>JARUHE010320794.1:0-11446 GCA_031471125.1 Archaeomysis grebnitzkii | reverse complement strand
GGGAAGCGGTGTTTCAACGTGGCCAAGGCCGTTGGCTAAAAGTAACTTTAAACACTTGGTTCATGTAGAACATCATTTAACTCTATTCCATATTTGATTTTCAACAAAAATAAAACATTTACTTAAAAAAAATAATAAAGGACTTTATTTCGTTTTTTGTTTTTTTTTTGGTGACATAACACATTGAAATTTCAAGAAGGGTTTATAAACACATAAATAAAACAAAATGGATAGATAGATTATCATAAAAATATTGTGTTATGTATTTTTTTAGAAATTTTGAATTGACAAAAATCCATAAAAGTTGCCGATGATAAAACATTACACTTTTGTTGAATAAAAATCGATTTTGAAATGCTTTAAAGAAACAAACAATTTTGTACATTATATGTATACATTTGAAATTATTGTTATATGTTTGAAATTATTGTATGTTTGAAATTAGTATTGTGTGTTTGAAATGATTGTAGATGTGTTTGAAATGATTGTAGATGTGTTTGAAATTGTTGTAGATGTTGTTGTTGAAAAACCTTGTTTTATTTGAACCTATGTTCATTGTTTTCAATGTTTTCTAAACAACAAAGCAAGAGTGAATAAATTTCAAATGAATTTAAATTGTTTTTTCAATCAATTGAAACACGTTTCAATTGTAATTAATTTAAATTATTAAAATTGAATTAAGAATAAAGCCGATATTTGAATGTTGGTTTTTTGCAGAAAAGAGCGGAAGAGGCGCACAACATTCTCGTGAAGCTGGTGCCCTCTGCGGAAACGGGGCTGAAGAGCGTTCTAGTGAGTGATCGTCTTTTATTATTTTATTTGCTGACCAATATTTCGGTAAATTGAACAAAAATAATTTATTCTTGTCTCCCTATCACAGCCTTTATATCATCAACCGTCCGACACGGAAGTTTATTCTGAAAACAAGCGTCGGTATTCGGTGTTCAAGAAGAAGTTGGTCGACTATCTGACAAAACGGCAAATTGAACGGTCAGGGAGGGAAAAAACTCTTACGCAAACATATTCAAAAATAATGGGAGAATGGTTGAAAAAAGTTGATAAGGTATTATTATTATTATTTTTATTATTATTATTAATTATTATTATTATTTTTATTAGTTATCAATTATTATCGAGTGAGTGAAACGAAGTTAAGACATTGGTGTTACTTTTCCGTTGTCGTCATCCGAACATTCAACAAAAGGCTCAAGTTTTTATTTTCTTAATAACTTGTTTGTTTTTAAATATTTTTCAATATGCTTGATAGAATTATTTTTAGATAATTTCCGATTTCTTGTTATTTTAGGTTAAAATGAGGAAAAAATAACTTGCTTCAAATTTTCAGAATTTAACAATAAATTTGCATGTTTGAATACAATGTAATATAATTTGTTATTTTTTATATTTTTTGAATAATTGTATTGTACATTAGAAAAATAAATAATCGCTCGGCATTTAAACCGCTTGGGCATAACTAGTTATTTCTTAAAATCAACATTTGTTCAGGTTCATTACATTTTTTTTACATCATTCATTGAACATGATAACCATGACCAACTTTGAATAACCATGACTAACTTTGCATAACCATGACTAACTTTGAATAACCATAACCAAATTTGCCTTCAACTCTTCTATAAATAAGTGAGAGGCAGTTTTTCAAGAGAATTATTTAATCGCAGGTCGAGAATTCCAAAAAGAACAAAGAAAAGCAAGGCAAGAACCGCGAACTGTTTGAAAAAGTTTTTCCCGAACTGCGAAAGCAACGCGAGGACAAAGAACGATTCTCTCGGGTCGGTGCGAGAGTGAAGAGCGATGCAGAGATGCTCGACATTATAGATGGGCTGCAAGAACAGGAGGTATGTGGCACCTGACTAGCTTGAATTTATGGCTAGCTTGAATTTATGACTAGCTTGAATTTATGACTAGCTTGAATTTATGACCAGCTTATCTTTATGACTTTTATTTAATTGTATGATTAGTTAAATTTTATGACTTGCTTAAATTTATGACTAATTTAAATTTATGACTATTTTGTTTAATTGTAGGATTAGTTAAATTTTATGACTAGCTTAATTTTATGACTATTTTACTCAATTGTATGACTCTTGAATTTCTGACTAGTTTATTTTTATGACTAGCCTAATTTTATGACTAGTTTATTTAATAGTACGATCAGTTGAATTGGATGGCAGGAGATATGTGTCACCAACAGCTGATCATTTTTTTGTTAACAATCATGAAGGGTTTCATTTTTACTTTTGTTTCAACGAAATAAATTTTGTTTGAAATGCCTCTTTCAAGATAAACAAAATTTATTATTTTGCAGCTTGATTGATTTTTCTTTTAAGATCTTTTTTGGTGATGTTATTACTGAAGACATGTTCTCGACCACACTTTTTCTTGATTTAAATCCACTTTTCTTGATTAAATTAAGTTTTCTTGAACAAAATAAGTTTTCTTGATTTAAATAAACTTTTTCTTGATTTAAATCCACTTTTCTTGATTAAAATAAGTTTTCTTGATTTAAATCCACTTTTCTTGATTAAAATAAGTTTTCTTGATTTAAATAAACTTTTTCTTGATTTAAATAAACTTTTTCTTGATTTAAATCAACTTTTTCTTGATTTAAATCAACTTTTTCTTGATTTAAATCCACTTTTCTTGATTAAAATTACATTGACAAAATGTTATACAATTTAGATAAAAAAAGTGCATGACATAATTGAGTGATTTGTTTATTTATCTGAAATGATCGAATTTATCAACTTCAACTGGTTGACCAGCTTCTATAACTAACTTCTGATTGTTCTTGTTGGTTTGTGGACGATAACCAAATTTTCAAAATAATAAAGAATATTAATTTTACGGAAAAGTTTGTTGAAATTAAAATGAAAACACTGGTTGGTATCACTGAGGATTTTTGATTGTGAAATCAGTATTTACTTTTTTTTAAATGTGAATTTATAAGAAAGTTTAAGTTCTTGGTTAACTGAGATTTTTATGTGAAATCAGTATTTACTTGTTAAATCATACATTCTGTAATGAATAAATAGTTTTCATCATTTGTTACATATTACACAGCACACTTGTTATAATGGAAATGGTACTGCGAGTTATCTGTCTTAATTGAACCTTGTCTTACAGAATGAAGATAAAAAGATGAGAGCATATGCAGTCATTCCCCCCATTTTGTTAGAAGAACGGAAAAGAAGGTATCGATACAACAATCAAAATGGAAAAATTGAAGAACCTGTTAGTGAATACAAAGAAAATAAAAACATCAACATATGGACACAAGGTGAAAAGGACGCCTTCCGTGAAAGGTTCCTCCAACATCCGAAAAATTTTGTCGTAATTGCCAGCTGCCTCGAACGAAAAAGTGTGGCCGACTGTGTCCAGTTTTACTACGGCTATAAAAAGAAGGAGAATTACAAGTTGCTGGTGAAGCGCAGGATAAGGCGGCCGAAGAAGAACAGCCAACAACCCAACGCAAATGTCGAGGTGATAGGCGGGCTCGACCACCCGGGCGTGACGACGCGCGGGTCGCACGCGGCCAGGGAGCAGGCGCAGAGGACCGTACCCGGCCCCGCCGCCAACTCCCTCTCCCACGGCGAACACGGCGACCTGATCGACAACGCCGACAACAACGCCGAGAACGACGAGGCCAACGGAGAGCCCTGTCAGGGTGCCACGGACATGACGTGCAACAGCATCTCGAGCGCCGCCATCACCTCCGCCACGCAGGTCGTCTCGACCGCCAGTGGCACCATCAACATCGTCGCCGACCCACCATTGGAGACGACCACCACCATCACCACCACCACCACAGAAACCTACTCGTCCATGTCGCCCGATGTGCGGGAAAAAGACAAAGAAAATCTCTCGATCAAGTTAGTATTAAATAATTGACAAATAATTTAAATCTTGATTCATTTATTTCGCTCATTTTAATGTAATTAATTGTTTTTTTAAAATGTTCAAATTTTAACGTTTAAATCATTAAAAATTAACGCCGTAACCATTTCCTGTCACACCAATGATACCTGTATAAGTAATTGAAAACATAACTTAAATTGTATCACTGATGTTACATAAGATGGAATAAGTCATTAGACTTATGTATCACTGATGTAACATAAGATGGAATAAGCCATTAGACTTATGTAGCACCAGTGATACATAAGTCTAATGGAGTAAGCCATTATACTTCTGTATCACCGGTGTTACAAGAAATGGTTAAAGTGTTGACAAAAATTATGAATGATATTATTTATTTCGAATATTTTTTCAGCGATAAATATGCGAGACGTCCCATCAAAGGTGATGACACGAGCGAGGAAGAGAATGTCGCAGAGCACGGTACGTTATCTCCGAGTTTTGTCCGTAATACGATTATAAAATTTACTATTGACATTCATCATAAGTTATCTCCGAGTTTTGTCCGTAACCTGACCATAATCACTCGATTTTATCTTCGGAAATGATGATAGACGGTTTGACATTATGAGTAAATTTTGACCAATAAGAAAAAAAGAAATCACAGAATATGTAAGTTTCATATTGTGTGACTTTACATCAAAAATTTTACTTTTACAAATTTCGATCATTGAATGTTTTTGTCGATTTGTTCAAGAAACAACAGGGTGTTGGTTCAAAACAACAGGGTGTTGGTTCAAAATAGTAGGGTGTTGGTTCAAAACAACAGGGTGTTGGTTCAAAACAACAGGGTGTTGGTTCAAAATAATAGGGTGCTGGTTTTAAAGTTAAATTTACAGTGAGATTTTGTCAACTGATTTCCAAACAGATTTGTTGAAGTTGAATTAATTTTTGTTATTTTCCATAAAAAATCTATGGAATCTAAAAAATAATTTTTACTTAAAACAAAAACATTTAAATAGCTCATGTGCTGTATGTATCGACAATAGCACAAGTGAGGCAACCCCCATTCAAATAACATAGCTTACCTCACTTGTGCTATTATATGTATCGACATGAGCACAAGTGAGTTTTAATTTAATAAAAGTTTTTATCTTATCTATCTTCTCCTTTTCTTTAATTGCATTTGACATTTTTCTTGCCACACCTTGCCATAACTTCTTAGTCGCCACACCTTCTTAGTCGCCACACCTTGCCATAACTTCTTAGTCGCCATAACTTCTTAGTCGCCACACCTTGCCATAACTTCTTAGTCGCCACAACTTGCCATAACTTCTTAGTCGCCACAACTTGCCATAACTTCTTAATCGCCACATTTAGAATAGTGTTCAATCTTAGACCCCGTATCTACCACAAGATATTAATACCAAGTATTTGAACATCTCCTATGAACAAAGGCTAAAGAGATAATCGGGTATTCTGAGGGGATGTTATTCATATTTCCAAGATAGATAATGGCAACCAGATCTCACATTAGAGGAAGTGAGTTCTTATGAAGCCTCTAATCTGCCAAATACTTGAAGACCGTTTCAAGAGGGCTTTGGATGTCTTTATGGCCACAACATATAAACAAAAATTATGATGTAGTTGTCTTGAATTGTTAACAAGGACATTGCTATGCTTCAATATTTCTGTTAATAGCACAAGTGAGGTAAGCTCTGTCATTTGAATGTGGGTTGCCTCACTTGTACACTGCAATGTTTATGTTAGTAGCTCAAGTTGTGAAATATTTTTTGAATGAAAATAACATTCACAAGCTGGCAACATTTTCCTTAAGGAAAAAACATTATTCTATGGTATTTTCATCTTTATTTCATCAATTTTTCATGAGTTTCTTGCTCTATTTGGTGATATCGTGATAGACAAAACCGGGCTATTTATTCTTGCCAATGTGCAAAGCCTGAATGATCTTTGTATGATTGCTTTAAACATCCATATGAAGAGGTTGTCCACAAACGAAACTAAAACCTTAATAAGGATAAAAAAAACAATTAAAATGAATATTTTTATTGAGCTTTTATACATGATAGAGTGCATGGAAATATGTTAAATCTAGAATTATTTATCTGAATCTCAAATAATACAATTTTCATAAATATTTTTTTCTGTACATAAACATTCGTTCCTCCTCCGATATGTTGTTCAATCACAGATTGTCGTTGCATTTCTATCCTTTTCACAACTTTTTACATCTTTTACAATCCTTTAATTATTTTCACATCCATCTCACATATTTTTCACATCCTTTACAACCCTTTAATTATTTTCACAACGTTTTCACATCCTTTACAACCCTTTAATTATTTACAACCCTTTAATTATTTTCACATCCTTTAATTATTTTAAATCCTTTTCACTGTGCGTGTCCTTGTCGTTGGGCTCCTCCTCCTGATGACACATGCGGCGGTGTTTGTGGACAAAGTAGTAAGAAGGGAACTTTGAGCCACACGTCTTGCACGGGAAATATTGCACGTTCAGGTCGAGCACTTTTCCCGAACTTTTCTCCTCTATCGCCGTCTGCATTGCACTGCGTTGAGCTGCGGCCGAAGTGGTCGCGGTTCCTGTGGACAAATGATTTACGATAAAAAATGGCTATTTTAAATTCATGATTTCAATACAAAAACAAACAAAAAATTATTTTAAATTCACGAGTTCAATACAAAAACAAAACATTAGCAAAAAATTATCAAATTAAATAAATTCAAAGTTATTTTTGATGATTATTATTTGCTTTATAAAAGATCATTGAAACTAACCTTTAATGAGTCTTTGTTGTAATAGTAGGCTGTGCTTGTTGCTCAAAATCGAGCAGGTCGGAGGTGGTTCGTCCATCGGACTTTCCTCATTGACGTTGTTGTTGTTCAATTGGTCGACCTCGACTGTGATGGGATTTATGTGGCGTCGCATATGTTTCTGTCGATGTCAAAGACTTGTCAATTTCACATAAACTGATAGTGAGTAAAAAATATTTCAATTTTTTTATATTTTACATTTCTAATGTGAATATATCGTCTCACCTGGTAGCAATAATGGCTCTTGAAGGTGTTGTTGCAATAGACGCAATGATAACTCTTGTTCGACGAGCCTCCGATGCCGCTCGGCCCCGCCACGCAAGACCTGTCGTCCCCAGAGTCGATTTCGTCGACGTTGATCTCGGCATCCTCTATGTCGGTGTCACCGTCCGAGGCATTTCCACCCTGCCAAAAATTCGTTCGAAAGTGATGTGCAAAAAAATAGAAAAAATTTGTATATATGGATCGCGTGAAATTGTCTTCCGTCTACTCACGTCTTCCGAACAGAAAGCCTTGTTGACGACTCGCTCAAAAAAGACGGGTCCGTCGCAGGCGGCGATGTCGATGATGACGCCGGTCAGATGTTCCTCCTGGCTGAGTGTGTTTGCAGACGACGAGTTCCTCTCCCTCCCGTCGCAAGAGCTCTCCATCTCTATGTCGACCTCGTGGTCGTCGTCTTCTTCGTCGTCGTCGTCCTCGTCAACGACGGCGTCGTCGTCGCTGTGTTGGGCTCTGTCGCACATTCTCTGATATGCATCTGAAGTGCATTTTCGCTCTTCGTTATCATTTGATTCTAAAATGATTTTGCAATGTTAGGTAAAAAAAATTGTCACAATAGTCTAACTAAATAATTTCTATTTCTTAATATGTAAATAATTTGTCAAACTCACTTGAGATGATCTTCATGATTGTGGGTTGAGGCCTGGTGGGTGTGGGTCTGACCAGGGTGGGTGTGTGGGTTATCTGCGAGGGTGTGTGGGTCATCTGGGTAGGTGGTGGTGGCACGAGGGTGGCCAGGGACCGCCACATGTGCAAGGGTGTGGCGACGTGAGGGAGGTTGGCGTTCCTCCACAGGGACATGGATGGGTCGAGGCTGGCTATCATCGCGTCACACGTCCCAATGACTGACGGCATCTGCAACAGGTGACCAGCAAGCAACACCTGGACATGGATGGCTCACATTATTCAGGGTTCTTATTGTTTAAGGTTTATATTATTGGGTGACATTATTTAGGGTTGACATTATTCAGGGTTTATATTATTTAAGGTTTATATTATTCAGGGCTGATATTATTGGGTGACATTTAGGGTTGATATTATTGGGTGAAATTTAGGGTTGATGAAATAGTTTGAATAATCATAGCTTGGATACACAGCGACACAATTCAATAACAATCTTGAACTTGTTTTGATTACCCACTCAAGTGCCTTGAAGATATTATTTATAAGTGACAATTATTTTTTGTCTCAGCAGTTTTAATTAGCATCGTTTTGACCCTTTGTTATTTAGCTGAGATTTACCCTTAGTGAATTGTAGGCCAGTTTTTTAACCTTTGTTTAACCTTTGTTATTTAGCTGAAGTTTATATATAATTATATAAAATTATACATAATTGTTATGTACAATTATATATAATTATTATGTAAAGTTATATATAATTATTATGTAAAGTTATATATAATTATTATATAAATTATACATAATTATTATATAAAAATATACAGTACCTCATAAAGCGTGCTAGGTGTCACCGGAAGTCTGCCCGTGTACATGTAAGCGAGGATGGCGGCGAAACCTTGGGCAGGCACATGGGGCAGCAATAGTCTGGTCTCCCCGTCCTGGTCGAAAGCCATTGTGGCGGAAGCCGCCCTCAGGTACGGACTGTGGGCAGCCAACACCGACTGGTGGGCACGGAATAGCCGCCCACCTGCCATCACCCACGCGTCGTAGTGGTGTGTGGGCACGGACAGCTCCATGAGGGTTGGGTGGGCGGAGGTGGAGGCGTCACTGGGTGGTTGGGTGGGAGGGTCATTCATGGTTGAGATCGGCAGACTATTCACCTTTTTATTTCCATCAAAGTTTCGTTCAAATGCACTAAAAATAATTTTTCAACAACCGATTTATTTCTGATTAGTTTTTGATTTATTTCTGATTAGTCTTTGATTTATTTCTGATTAGTTTTTGATTAGTTTTTGATTAGTTTTTGATTTATTGTTGATGCAATCGATGTCACAACCAAATAAATAATTTCCAGAGTGTTGAATGAAGCCACAAATGGCTCACGTGTTGTCTCGACAGAAACGATTAAAATGAAGCTTAGTGTAACACTGTCATACAATCCATGCAGATCGGTGCTCAAATATACAAGTGATGCGTGCCTGTGATTGGCCAGATTTTGAAAAGGGGCGGAGCCTAACTTTGGGTTTTGTTGACATACGGCGGGCGGTTGAAAAACAGGGTTGGTGTTCTCATCTTTTATTCATCTTCTTCTTCTTCCTTTCTCGCTTTTATTCTCCCTTCCTTCTCTCTCCCCTCTCCCCCTTCCCTCACAACCGCAGGCACTTCTATGCAGCCGTCAAGTATCGTTGGAGAAGAAATTTCTGAATTTTTCATGGCGGAATAATTAATTTTTTCTGATTAGTGATTTGGTTCAAGTGACTGCAGTTGAACCATCGATTTTATTTGGATTTTGTTTGGATAGTATCTGGATTTTATTCCATATTATTTGGATCTTGTTTGGATCTTTTTTTGATCTTTTTTGGATTTTTTTGATCTTTTTTTTGATCTTTTTTGGATCTTTTTTGGATCTTTTTTTGGATCTTTTTTGGATCTTTTTTGGATCTTGTTTGGGTCTTGTTTGGGTCTTGTTTGGGTCTTGTTTGGGTCTTTGGATCTTTGGATCTTGTTTGGGTCTTGTTTGGGTCTTTTTTGGATCTCGTTTGGATCTTGTTTGGACTTTATTCCATATTATTTGGAACATTTTGGATCTCGTTTGGGTATTGTTTGGATCTTGTTTGGATCTTGTTTTGCAAAATTTTTATAATTAAAATAAATAAATTATGACCTCGTTTATTTATTTGAGTTTATTCATTATTAACAAATTGTTTAACACCTTAACCGTTTCTTGTAACATCGGTGATACATTGGTATAATGGTTTACTCCATCTTATGTAACACCAGTGATACTAATTAAGTTAGTTATGTTTACACACTTGATTTGTATCACTGGTGTAACAAAAAATTAGACTAATGTATCACCGGTGTTACAAGAAACTGTCCAAGAGTTGCTACACAACAAAATAATGTGGCATTCACCGAATTTGAAGCAGGCTGCACAAATAATCTGAATCGCTATAAATGCATTGAAAAATTCGATTATATATAACAAGTGTATTTGTTGAAAGAATTTTATAATAATGATAATATGAAATATATTTACTTAAATATTTTTCATTATTATTATTATAATAATAATGATAAAATATATTTGCTTAAAATATTTTTTCACCGTTTCTATTTATCATTATTATTATAAAAGATTTCATTTAATAATTTATTGTTTTAAACAGAAAAATTATAATTGAATTGAATACTTTTGTTTCTTTAGTTTTCGTATTTTTTTATTGTTTTCGTTCGATTTTCAATTGGTTTCTTTGACTTTAGTAATTTCTTTAGTTTTCGTTAGTGGTCCAATTGATTTCTTTAGTTTTTGTTAGTTTTTCTTTAGTTTTCGTCATTTTATTATTGTTTTCTTTCGGGTTTCTTTGGCCTTAGTAATTTATTTAGTTTTCGTTCGTGTCTCAATTGATTTCTTTAGTTTTAGTCACTTTTTCTTAAGTTTTCATGATTGTTTTCTATTGTTTCAGGCATTTTTTCATTAGTTCATTTGTATTGTTTTCGTTTGATTTCCAGTTTTTGCGTACTTTGGTTTTCGTATTTTTTCCATTTGTTTTGGTCATTGTTTTCATTCCGTTTCCCAATTGTTTTCGTTCAATTAGTTATTTTCTTGAACTTGAATAATAAACGATTTAAAAATAAATATAATTTTCTATTGAATAAATAGACGTAATAAATTTCCAAGTGATTCCATGGTTTAAAGATTCCATGGTTTAAAGATTACTTGGTTTAAAGATTACTTGGTTTAAAGATTACTTGGTGTAATGCTTACTTGGTTAAAAGATTTCTTGGTTTAATGCTTACTTGGTTTAATGCTTACTTGGTTTAAAGATTACTTGGTTTAAAGATTTTTTGTTAAATCAACCCTTGGTTTAATGTGGTGGATAAAATTGTTGGTGTTTTTCAAAAGTAGAATGTTTGTTTATCATTTTCGACAAACTCTTCTTTAGAAAATCTTGTTGAAAAGCATTTGTTGTGACAACATTCCTCAGCTAATTCAAATTTGACAAGTGCCGTCAGTTCAGGGCAATGCCTTAGAGCTATGTTTGCCACATGCTCCATAGGAATTACTATTGGAGTATGTTTGTCACATGCTCCATAGGAATTACTATTGGTGTATGTTTGCCACATGCTCCATAGGAATTACCATTGGAGTATGTTTGCCTCATGCTCCATAGGAATTACTATTGGAGTATGTTTGCCACATGCTCCATAGGAATTACTATTGGTGTATGTTTGCCTCATGCTCCATAGGAATTACTATTGGTGTATGTTTGCCACATGCTCCATAGGAATTACCATTGGAGTATGTTTGCCTC